>JAJEJO010050159.1:412834-548093 GCA_020662805.1 Glaucomys volans | reverse complement strand
GTAGATCAATGGTACAGAATAGAGGACACAGAGACAAACCCAAATAAGTACAGGTATCTCATACTTGACAAAGGAGGCAAAAACATGCAATGGAGAAAAGACAGCCTCTTCAACAAATGGTGCTGGGAAAACTGGAAATCCATATGCAGCAAAATGAAACTAAACCCATATCTCTCACCCTGTACAAAACTCAACTCAAAGTGGATCAAGGACCTAGAAATCAGGCCAGAGACTCTGCACCTAATAGAAGAGAAAATAGGTCCAAATATTCACCATGTTGGCCTAGGACCAGATTTCCTTAACATGACTCCCAAAGCGCAAGAAATAAAAGCAGGAATCAATGATTGGGATAGAGTCAAACTAAAAAGCTTCTTCTCAGCCAAGGAAACAATCAGCAATGTGAAGAGAGAGCCTTCAGAGTGGGAGAAAATCTTTGCCACACACACTTCGGACAGAGCACTAATCTCCAGAATCTACCAAGTACTCAAAAATCTTTACACCACGAACACCAATAACCCAATCAATAAATGGGCCAAGGAAATGAACAGACACTTTACAGAGGAAGATCTACAAGCAATCAACAGATTTATGAAAAAATGTTCAACATCACTCGTTATAAGAGAAATGCAAATCAAAACCACCTTAAGATTTCATCTTACCCCAATTAGAATGTCTTTTATCAAGAACACAGGCAACAACAGGTGTTGGCGAGGATGTGGGGAAAAGGGTACACTCTTACATTGCTGGTGGGAGTGCAAGTTGGTACAGCCACTCTGGAAAGCAGTGTGGAGATTCCTTAGAAAACTTGGAATGGATCCACCATTAGACCCTGCTATCCCACTCCTTGGCTTATACCCAAAGGACTTAAAATCAGATTGCTTCAGTGATGCAGCCACATCAATGTTCATAGCTGCTCAATTCACAATAGCTAGATTATGGAATCAACCTAGATGCCCTTCAGTGGATGAATGGATAAAGAAACTGTGGTATATATACACAATGGAATATTACTCAGCCACAAAGAAGAATAAAATTATGACATTTGTAGGTAAATGGATGATGTTGGAAACTGTTATGCTAAGTGAGATCAGCCAATCCCAAAAATCCAAAAGCCGAATGGTCTGTCTGATAAATGAATGATGATGCATAATGTGGGGGGGAAAGATGGCAAGAATGGAGGAAAGATAGCTAGCATAGAGGGAAGGGAGGGGTGGGGGCGGGTGGGGGGTAAAATTAATAACAGAGTGTGTGACAGATACCATTGCCCTGTGTAAATGCATGAACGCACAGATGGTGTGACTCTACTTTGTGTACAACCAGTGAAACAATAGCTGTACTCCATTTGTGTTCAATAAAAAAAAAATAAATTAAAAAAAAATGGTTATAATGCCAGTACCTACTTCATAGGATTATTTTCAGATTTTAATAAATAAAAAATGTGGATAGCATCTAGAACATTCTAAGTCCCTTACAAGCATCAGCTGTAATTACTTATCATGGATATTTAGACATGTCAATTCTCTAACAGATTAATTACCATTTCTTACAGTGGATTTTCAGACCATCACAGCACAAGCAAACCCATCTTGTGCAGCTTTGCTTGCTAGACATGCTTCTTCCTGCATAAAATTTATAATTTCTCAGGAACATCAATATTCATGTTTAAGTACAATTTATAGGTTGTATATAGAGTAGTAACAAATGTAATATTAATGAATACACCATTCAGCTTCAGTGTTTCAGTTAACTTTTAAAAGTTTTGGATTATCAAATCTTATATTCCACTAAAAATGGTGTTCTATAAAATGTCATAATAAGTTAACAGTGGAAGTAAGTCTTATGTAGCATATTTAGTATAAAAGCTTTATTTCAAAGTAAAAATGCTAATATTACTTTATGGTGCTCTAAAAGAAACTCATTTAAGTCCATTAGAGTTTTTCAAGATTAAATTGCTGAACAATTTCTCTTACATCAAAACTTTCCAAAATGTATGGTAAAATTAAACTGAAATTCTACATGGGTTATAGATTTTAATTGCTAAAGATACAAAAATGGTCCATAAGAATGTTTTTTTAATAACTTGAATATAAAGATGGAACTTAGAAATAGTCAGGGTATAGTTTACTTTAATTCTTGTGTTCTCATTCATATGTACAATGACAAGATTAAAGTTTTAGGGAAATAGTTTCCCTACATTGAAAGAGAGTGAAACATTGCTAAAATGTATTGAAATAACTTGAAACACATAAATATAAGAAGGCTAAACCCAAGCAATACAGAGCACTCAAAAGAAAATCTAGCAAAACAAATTGTTGTATGGCAAGTTGTGTGTGTGAGAGAGACTCACTTCTAGTTGTTTCAATTTTTTGATACTGTTTCTTATTCCATGCAATAAAATTGAACTATCAAATGGATAGTAGAAAAACATGAGACATATTATTTTAATCCTTTGCACAAAAACACGTTTGGTATTATAAAATTGAAGTGACTAAGTTTATATTTGTCCTAAAATACTTCCTAGTAGCCCTGAGAGCTACAATGTCAATGTAATAACATTTGAGAAAGTGTGGACTTCCCTTTCACCTTCAAGTAAGTTAAAATATTTTAAAGAAGAGGTATGCTGTGTTAAGATTACTGCCAAGGATTCAAACTCTTCTTGGTAAATATTATGTCAGAACAAAGGATGAAAACTATAAACACAGAAAATGGCTAAGAAGACCTGAAAGATAACAGTGTGAATTTAGATTTTAAGAAGCAACTATTTCTGAAAAAAAGATATTGGATTACTGCAGATGTCATGAAAAGCAGGCCATTGGATACACTGCATGGTGCCAGGGGGCATGCGCTGCTGGTGGTGCTGTACTGTGGAGGTGGTGTTGAGGCCGACCATGGGAGCAGGAGTGTTCAAGAGTTGACTTCAGGAAATATGGGACCATCAGTCCACTCTCAGAGTCAGCACTGCCAATAATCACTAATTGCACCCTGCAGGGGTCTAAAGGTTTAATTACAGAAAAAAGCACGGAAACCTCAGACAAGGGTGACCACATACTATACAGTAAACAGAAAAAGAAACTTCCTGGAAACGGACCAGACCCTCATGACACCCAGACCCATGAACAGTGGAGTCAGATGTGCATTGTCCAAGCACCTACCCAAATGCGCACCTTCAAGACTTCAGAAGAGCTTCTCAGGTGAAACCAACTGTCCCCAGAGAAAAAGAAACAGTCACCTGGAAGTCAAGACTTCCATGTATAAAATATTTTTATGAAGTTTTTTAGTACCTCTATCTTCTTGATGAACAAAACCCCCCACAAAGGATTTGATAAGATACAGAAAAAGAAGAAAACAAAGACAATACAGGAACAGAAAATTTCAAAAAAGCTTTTATGAAACCCAAGTTTATTCATTCAGAATGAATCAGTCAAGGCATTGGCAAAAAACATACAGTGCACCCAAAACATGAATCAGAAAAATCCAACCAAGGCACTGGCTACAGATTGTGAGCTTTAAAAAAAACTGACTAAGATGCCAACATAATCCCTGGTCTGGCAATGGCAGGAGGACTTGATCATCCTCAGGGCTGAAGGTGATCCTTTGAAGAAGGACGTTCATGACAACCAACAGAGTGACAGGAAGGAGTGAGGCGAGTGGACATGCGCCTTTCTGTCTCCGCCCATCCTCTGATCTCCTACCCTTGCTTCTCACTGATAAGTCCCCACCAGAAGCCAGAGGACAAGAGGGTACTAGTGATGTATCCACACAAGTCAGTCCTCAGCAGCCAGCGAGGAGCACAAGTCAGGAGTAAGGCTGGAGAGTGAATCTGATGGGACAACAGATCCTAATGAAAGATAAAAACATGTCCTTCAGATGAAAGCAGAATGCTACCTAAAGAAACAAACAAAAAGAATAAACTCTGGGAAAAAATAGGATGTAGAAATTAAAATAGATATCATATGTGTACTTATGCTATATCCATCCATTAGAATGGTCTAGACAGTTGCAAGAAAACATCTGTGAAATTTCAATGACAGTGTGAAAAAGATAAGTGATTCAAAGCAGGAGAGAATAGAGTAAAATTCCAGGCAGTATCTAAGATGTCACTGTTCAACGTTAGAATTTACAGAACAGGAAAACATACAATTCAGAGAGACATTTTTGGGGGGGCAGGTACCCGGGATTGAACTCAGGGGCACTTGGTAACTGAGTCACATCCCCAGCACTATTTTGTATTTTATTTAGAGACAAGGTCTCACTGAGTTGCTTAGTGCCTCAAAGTTGCAGAGGGTGGCTTTGAACTCCCTATCCTCCTGCCTCAGCCTCCTGAGCTGCTGGGATTACAGGTGTGCACCACCATACCTGGCGTGAGGAAATATTTTTTAACATTTGTCAGAATTATATACATTGAAAATATCAAATACATGGCAAAGATATTAACATTAAAGATCCTCCTTCACCTAAAAGATAAAAATAGCAAAATTACTGAAATTCAATGATAATGAGCAATTCTAAAAGTTTCCAGTTACTAAATGTCAGATGTGTAGAATGGAATATGAATCAGACTTAACATTCATTTTCTGTGGCTGCCCAGGACACTAGAAGACCATGCAAAAGGCTTCAAAGTTGTGAGGGGAAAAATAACTTAAATTTCTAAAATTAGAGTAGTCTCCCCTTTAAGTTTTGAGGTGGAAAGATAGATATTATCATTCAAGCAAGTACTCACAAGATACCCAATACACAAAGTATCCCCAATGGAAGACTTTAGAATTGGCAAACATGAGACCAAACTCCAGATTTTCCCAGTTTATGATTATTCCTTGTCTTTCTTTGCAGTTAATCATTCTTTAAACATTAACATGCACTGTGGTATGTATGCGTATTAAGCACATTTTTCTTTCATCTTGTCAAATAATATTCACTCTTCCTATTTTTCTGCCTATGTATGCATGCATATATAAGCAAACAGATGCTAATAAAAACAATAAGAGAAAAAATTCTTAAATCCAGGTTTTTTAATTTGAAATGTTCATTCAAAACATAAAATAATATTGTTATAAAAATCTGCCCTTCTGTATTAATTTGCCACATGAAAGAAATCTATCAAATCAAAATTAGTCCTTTTCTAATTCTTATGTGAAGAATTGGAAAGAGCAGACATTAATGGGTTTCAACTCCAAATTTCAAAATGTTGATTCAAAATATAAAATAGTATTGTTTTAAAAAGTCTGCCCATTTATATTAATTTGCCATGTGAAAGAAATCAATGTAATCAAAATTAGTCCTTTTCTAACTCTTATGTGAAGAATTGGAAAGAACAGAAATTGATGGCTTCCAACTCCAAATTTCCCCTTTATCAAGCTATCAAGAGTTAGTATGGCCATCAATCCTCTTTCAGAACTGTGTTCCTTATCTTTAATATTTCAATGATGGCAACTGGGGAGAATAGAAAAGTGATATGAGGTCAAGACTGTGTAGGGTTTGGGGCAATCAAAAGAGTGACTATGACCAGTGGTGTCTATAGAGTTTGGGGGTTGAGAGAATACATGAAAATTAAATTTCAGAAGTTTCACTCTTGTTTTGCAAGATATAATTCTCTCTTACTGAATTTTCAAGATGACCTCAAGCCTTCTTCTTAGCTTTACTGAGTTGAATTTCTCTGCCTTCTGAATGCAGCGTAGAACTGATGTTTATTTAGAAGCAAGGGGAAAAAAAATTGAATCTTACTTGGATTGCAGTAAATTTTGCAGTATCACTGCAAATCGGTTTACATTTAGGTGTTGCCTTCATGGACAGTATAGTCTAAACAGACTGTCCTAGTCACCCTTCAATCAGAAATGACCCCATCTGCGATTTCACAATGTTTCTGTAATATGCAATGGCTTGTCGTTAGAAATCTCCACCCATTTGTACTTTGGTGGTGTTAAGAAAACTCTTCAGTGTTCAGTAAAATTTGGAGTGGCCTCTCATAGAAGGCACTCTGAAGCAAATTAAATGTAAAATCTTTACTTTTTGGATGAATAAATCTTTACCCAAGCAAATGAATTGAATTTTCCAAGGTCACACAGAAAGCAACTGGCAAAGTGAACCCAGAACCTACATCTCCTGGACCTGGCTCAATTTGTAATAGAATAAACTCACCTCGTGTTTTTCTGAAAAAAATCATAGATCAATCAAATAAGTATGAAAATCTCTAGAATTAAGCCAATATAGCACCTTATTTTTCTTCAATAATATTGTTTCAATGTAGACCTGTGCTTAATAAAGCCTGGAGTCCTGGAGGAGATCTACAAATGCTTGCTAGGATTTGAAGTCCAAGCTCATTGCTGAGTAAAACCACTGCAGTGTGAAGTAAGGTTTTTGATGAGCATTTCCAAGCAAAAGAGTCATCGTAGGAAGAGCCCTTCATACTGAATGTCTTCCCGATATTCTTTATAGTTTCCATTATGATTCCAATTATCAGCACGCACCTATGTTTTTTTAAAAAAATCCTAGTACGATGCCATGAGGAAAAAAACCTGTGAAAACCATTAATTTTCCTATTTGCAAATGTCTCCGAGCTTCACCTCAGGATTCAATTGGAAAACTAGTTTGAGCTTCTGGCTGTTACAGAACATTGTCATGTTTCCTAGTCACTGAAGCAAAGCTATCCTAAATGAAGACAAAGTAGAAACATTATGCCTGTCAAACGAAGTTACCGGGATCTGACAGAAGCAGTTATTGCCTTAGCACCGAATTTCAAAGTCTTCTATGCATGATCTGTTTCATTACAGGAACCTACTGTCATGGGATTTATATTTTTTTTTCCATAACAGCTAAAACGTATTTTGTTTTATTCACCTATGTACAATGATGGGATTAACAGTCTGAATCCAAAAGATATCATCAACAATGACATTGTCATGGTGTCAATGTGGCCAGGACAATAACTAGCAGTTTAGTTATTGTTATAGAAGAGATATAAGGAAAAAACAAAACAATAAGCATATAAAGAGAAATCTCCGACTTAGAATATGTGGAAACTTCTATTATTATTGGATCCTAAGAAAAATGGAGGTCACTCAAAAGAGATTGCTTGAAACTTTCATGATTATCTGCCAAAAATTTAATCTTAGAAGAATTTAATTAAAATGTGATGTCATATATAGAAAGATATAAGCATTTCCAAGACATTTTATTTTTTTCTTCAAAAATTAATTTGAAAAATGGTGGAATGAGGCATACATCATTACCAATGTACATGTGTGATTAACAAGAATGATATGAATGTGCATCATTTACAACCATAGATATGAAAATTTGTACCCCATATATGTACAATGAATCAGAATAAAGTCTGTAAAAATAAAAACATCAAAAATAAAAAAAAATTAATTTGCTTAGCTTTAGTATCCACATCTGCAATGAAATCAACTCCAAGATGCAGATTTTCATAAAAATCTTTACAGGGAAAGCCATAACTTTTGAGGTTGAACCCTTGGATAAAAAAAAAAAAATGTAAAGACCCATATCCAGTATAAAGACGGAGATTCTGCTGATCCGTACAGGATGATCTAACTGGCAAGCAACTGGAAGATGGACACCCTTGGACTACAGGATTCAAAAGGAGTTCAGTCTTCATCTCTTATTGAGAGTGTAGCGAGGCTAAGTAAAGGAAGAAGTTTTATGCCACTCCCAAGAAGAATAAGAGAAGGAAGATAAAGTTGGCAGTCCTAAAATATTTTAATGCAGGTTAGAATGAAAAAATGGTTGTGTTGCTCAGAATGAAAAATGAGTTGTGCTGTTCAGGAGTGCCCTTTGGATGAGTATGGTGCTAGAATTTTTATACCTGGTCACTTTGGTAGACATTTTGGGGGAGAGTGTTGTCTGACTTACTGCTTCAACCAACCAGAGGACAAGTAATTATGTTTGAGTGTATAAAACACCAGAATTAGAAATATATAAATGCATGGCTCAGTATATGCTGATGGTTAAAGGCTATTCTTGGAGCCGGAAGCCTGAGCTTCCCTCATGCTGAAATTCCATTTCCACACTCCCATCTAAGGCAACGTGCTGAGTGGTATCCGCCTAGAACAATGAACTCCTTTCTTTCTTTCTTTCTTTCTTTTCTTTTTTCTTTTTTGCATGATGCTGGGGATTGAACCCAGGGCCTTATGTGTGACATGCAAGCACTCTACCAACTGAGCTATATCCCCATCCCTGAACTCCCTTCTTGAGCACTGTCTCCAGATGTCAGATCTGTACTCCATGACCCTTGTCAACCGGCCTACGTCAGTTAGAACCAGAAGTGTAACCAGTTCAAAACCAAACAACGGAGATGCTAACTATGAATTTAAAAGTGGGGCTGAGAGCCAGGATCCTGAGTAAAGACCATGTAAGCTTAAAAGCAACAGGAGGGCTCTTTCTACCTGACTTGCCTTTAATCTTTAGGAAGCAAGAAACTTGTTGGAGAGAGAATGACCCAAAGAGTGAAAGGAGAGGTAGAAACTCACAAGTTTGTTTGTTCTATTTTTTAGGATCTCATCATTTCACACCCTGATAGTTTGCTTTCTCTGTTTTTTTTGTAAAACACTTCATTATTTTTATATAAAATTTTCTCTTTTTATTAGATTTTGTTTGTTTCTGGGACTTGACATGACCAGTGTAAATATCTCCTATTTTAGTAAATGCAATAGTTTCTCAAAAGACTATTATAAGTCTTTGTTTTTATCGAGCTATTGTGGGAAGGTCGAACGTCTGGAGTCATCCCACCTAGCTTGAATCTTTTCTATGCCACTTACTAGATGTAAGTCTTCGATCAAATCATCTAACTTTTCCAAGTCTTACTTTCTCCATCTATAAAATGGTAGCACCCACTTCATAGAGAATGAGAATCGAAGAGGTCATATCTGTAAAGCACTTAAAATACCGCCTCACATATCGCTTGGCACGACAAAAGTGTCTGCTAAATAAGAAATGTGGTTTCAGAACCCGCGGTCACTGAATCGTGACAGCAGATGCACTTATTCAATACGTTGTCTTCCCGATGGAAGATTTCTCTCAGCACACGCGATCATCTCCATCCTGGGTCTGTCCACTGCTTCTTTTAAAGATGATGATATTTCATAAGAAAGATGAGCTAAATATAGACCCAGATAGTTGAAAGAAGCAGAACCCGGGGCACAGGCAAAATGTGCTTCTTAGCCATCAGGTTTCTTTAACCAAATCCCAAAGAAGAGGCAGTCTAAAAGTTAAGTGGATTTGAAAATGTCCATTGCAGCACAGCAGTGGAGCCTACAAAGTGTGCCGATGTCCTAACTCAATCTAGGGTCTCATATGCTTCCCTAGCTCTCACCTTACGGCTCTCATTTCCACCAACAAAAGGAATTTTTGAAATCGAAGGTAAAAATCACCCATTGCCATCTGATAACTCCCTGCTACTGTGAATGCTCTTCTTTCTAAGTGCTTGCTCTCCTTTTGTTCTTTCCTCTCCCTCCCTTTCCCTTTTTTTTTTTTTTTTACATATCAAATATTTCCTGGATTCTTTTGTCAGTCAAAGTCCTAACAGAAAACAGATGGTGGGCACACTCAGACAGGACCTGGCACTACTTAGAGATTTGGATGGACTTAGGAAAGGTCAAGGACTGGCAGTGCTGCCAGGAATCTGGAAGTCAGCCCCGCCCTGGTGACTAAAGGGCAAAGACAAAGACATATAAGCAGAGCTCCAAGGGTAGGTGACTGTACTAAGGGAATGCAGGGGCCCCTGCCAACAGTGGGGGATTGAGAGGGTTGCCTCCAATCCTCCCTAGCATGTGCCTAGAGATGTGCCCGCCATTGGCCAATCTCCAGAGGAGTGTGGAGTGTACGCTGGGTGCCATAATCTCCAAAACCCTTTCCCTACATGGAAAAAAATGCATTTGCTGCCTTAGGGTATCATTACTCAATTATATTCATTTACTGCCTTAGGGTATCATTTCTCAATTTTATATATTTAAACCTTATGTCATTTCTTTTAACTGCTTCAGTTTAAAATAATTTCATTTTTTCAGATTTTAAATTTATCATTCTCAAAATGTTATTGAAATTTAAATTCATTTTATTTTGCACTTTATTCTTAAAATTCATTTGAATACTCTATTAAGCATTTCACTTCATGTTATCATTTATTTTAATTTCTTCCACTTTCTGCTCTCCTTTCCTATACGATAATTATTTAATAATGTCTACGGATAGAGTGGCAAAAGGCAAAACCACCAATGGGAAATTTGAGATGCCCGACTTTCTTTCTCTATGAGTTCAGCATAGACCATGTGATTTTCTGAAACGCTAACTAAATTCTAGACCTACCCCCAACAAATTAAATTAGAATGTCCTGGGTTGATGCATCAGAGATTAAATTTGAGAGCCACTGTTTTAACTGATATACCTTAAACCCTCTCTAGATTGCCACAATACCTGATACAATGGAAATAGTTGTTAGGTTGTATTCTTTAAGAAGTAATATCCAAAATAAAATCTATATATTGAATATAGATGCATTTCTTTTCAAATAGTCTTGATCCCCAGTAGGTTGAATCCATAAAAGAGGAATCCACAGACACAAGGGGCCATCCAATTAACCTATTGTATTCAATGTGTCTGATAGGAAAGATCATAATTTCCAAAGACCTAACTATTAAAATGGGGATACCTGAAGCAGTTTGCAAATATAAAGTTATTGGCAGATGAATGAGGATTAATTTAAATGGGAAAACTTTCATCAGACTGACTTATGCTAAATTTCACTCATAGTGACTCAATTCTTAAAATAGCATGTGAGGCAGTTTCATAATTAAGCCTATTTTACAGACTGGGAAAGTGAAGTTGGGAAAGGTTATGTCCCCTGGCTAGGAGGGACATCTAACATGCCTCTAAAGTTTTATCTGCTATTTTCAACCTCACCATTCGCCTTTGTTTATGGCTTACAATAACTGAACATAGAATATTTTAACATAGGTGGCAATCTGATGGAATTTTGCTTTTCAGTTGTATTGACCTAATTGTTTTGGCTGAGAGACAATAAACTGATTCGCCTTCCTGGAGGTAGGACTGTTTTTGCTTAACAAGAGGCTTAGACAAGGCCCTTGATTCATACCACTCATGCACAAAAGAACCAATCAGGCCTATTATCCCAGAAGGAAGACAGAGTCTGCCTTTCTGGTTAGAGTCAAACTGAAGAGAAGTCAAACTCGCTAGGTAGCTTGTGGGGATTCCTGGGAGGTAACAGCACTTCCAGGTGGATCAACAGTTAAGGAGAGAGGTGAATAAGCAGTTCCTTTGGGCTTTGAGTATTTCCTTTTGGAAAAGCACCCAACATGAACTTCTTGGAACTAGATACTGGATGTGGTTGGAGTGAAGAGCAGGAGAGACACCCAAGCCAATTTAGCACTGTTCCTGCAAGGTGACTGAACCCTGATTCCACAGATTCCTGGTGTCTGGAAAATGTAGATGGATATAGAATATTGGATTTGCATATGACTTATGCAATTTTGTGTGCATATATATAATATATACCATAAAATGCTTGAATGCCAAATGTATATATAAAAGCACATATATATGCATATATATCTTATTTCTATATATGGTATTTTATATTATATGGGTGTTGTGGAGAAATTCAGCCCAGTTTTATATGACCAGAAAGTCAATGTAGTTCTAGCAGATTCTATTATCCTTTCTTGACCTTTAGCTATTTCCATATCTAACATACTTCAGACAGTTGAGAATCTATCCTTTAAGTTCCAACAAAGAAAGACTTCAGTGTGCATTTTATAGTATTAATATACTTTGTATTTTTGAAAACAAAAGATCAATTTTTATGTGGCTTTACTATCTAAGAGGTGAGAAATGGTCTTTTTTTTTTCTCTCATTTGTTGGAGTGAGTCAAGCCATTACTAAAAAATATTAGAAAAACTACTCTGTCGGTGTTGGCTTAAAAATTACATTTTAAGATGGATAAAAGTTCATAAAGACAGCATGTTTGAAAGGTCATTTTTTCACTCTTAGTCTTTAAACCATTGACATTTTAGTAAGTTCATAAATGTGTTCAAAGGTGACCAAGTTTTACCTCTACAATGTCTGTGAGAAATTTAATCAGAAACTTGGCTTACTACCCAATTTTATAGACTGACCTCCTTTTAAAGCATTTGAAATCTTTTGTCCAATTTAAGAAAATTAGCTAACTAATCATTTAAAAATAATACCATTGGCAAAAAAAATTACTATTTAAGCATTTTATAATATGTTTTTTCTGCTGACATTTAAAGACTGACTTAAACCTCTCATTTGCTGAACTATGTCAATAACCTAATAATGATGAATTAATGCAACATTTCCTAAAATGGATTCACTAAAACTGTTCCCTGTCACCCTATTTCTAACATACTCTGAGAAAACTAGTGCTCTTGCTCAAATAAATTTTGGAGATACACTAGGAGAAGCATAATAAAATAATAATTCCAATTTTTATATCTACTTAGTGAAGAATTATTAAGCTTACTTGCCTTTGGAAATTCTTCTGTAAAATAAATCAATTAATGGGCTTCAAAGCCTTTGGCCCATGGAACATATTTTAGGAAATTCTGAGGACCATGAATCTCCCAATGTGACTAATTTATAGCTGAAAAACAACCACCCGGAGGAATCTCACTTTTGATGCTACAATTTTTTTTTCATGCAAATTGGCATAGAGCTTAAGAATGAGACTGCACTCAGCAATTTAAAAGCAATCACTGTATTTTATCTAACACCAGTCTTCCAGCTTGACCTAAGTTAGCCTTCCTTTTCAATCACAATTCATTTGGCAGGGAAAATAGCATCACATTTAATTTCACTTGCAACTTGATAATTATAACCATTGCCCTCAAAACAAGATGCAAGTAATTAAATAGCCTCCCAATAAGCCACCTGGTGGCTTAATTAGCTGTGTATGCAATTTTGTAGGTGAGATTAATTGCACAAGTAAAAGTTACAATTTGCAAATGAAATCAGAAGCTGAAAAGTTCACTCCATGTTCTTTGAATTTCCATTGGTCAATTCAGTCTCAACACCTGGATCCCATGTTCTTTTGAAAAGAAAGATCTTGGCATTGCTAAGCACAGTTATATTGTACTTCCACTGGGGGGAAAGAAAAGTGGAGTTTAAGTAAAATATGTGACCAAGCAATAATAACTTCTGAACAGTTGTGTTGCCAATAATAGTCTCATAAAAGAGGTGTTTGTCTAAATGTGTTCTATTTGATACAATGTGATAAGTGAACTTCAGTTAACATATTTATTATTTTCCTCTGGTTACTCCCTAAAAATGCTATAGAATTAGGCATATAATATAAAATATAATAGGCATACTATCAGCAAAATATTTATATTTGTAGTTATTTTACCTCCTCTTGACTACATCTGAAGTTATTTATTTATTCATTCATTTATTTATTTATTTTACTGGGGATTTAAACCAGGGGTGTTTTTCCACTGGACTACTATTCCAGTTTTTTTTTAGTTTTATTTTGAGGTGACGCTTTGCTAAATTGCTCGGGGTTTTCCAAAGATGTGGAGGCTAGCCTTCAACTTGCAATCCTCCTACTTTAGCCTCCCAAATTGCTGGAATTTGCCACCAGCCTAGTTTCCCTCTGAAGTTGTCATAGTGTGAGTGAGTGACTGGAATGAAATATTATATCAGAAATACCAAAGGAATGACTGAACTTTATTACATATTGAACTATAAGAAAAGTATAGCAAATGGAATATTTTAATTCTAAAAAAATGAATTTCAAAAACACTTTTCTTGGGACCTTATACAATGTTATAAATTCATTTTGTTTCTATTTAATTTGTCAAAAGTCATAGTCCGATGACTTCTAGAATAAAATTTATCTTAGAGAATTTATCCCCTGGGCAGATGATGGATAGATAGGTCATAAATCCACCTGCTCCAGGGTACAACGATAATATGACGTGAAGGAAGGAAAAAACCAACATATTCCTTCTCTCCTAGGAAATTTCGGGAAGGAGACAGGGCCAGGAGAAGCAGAATCAGATACCTAAATTCAGTACTATACTACCTGGATTTTTGGACAGGCAGAACTCTCAGGAGAAGAGGCATTTCAGAGAAGTTCAAGGGAATTTTCAAGGTGACATGTGTGTGGTCCCTAAAGCAGGAAGAGAATTCAAGGAGTGTTCCACCTGGGACTGGGGTAGTGTGTGCATAACACAAGATGCTTCTGTGTTGGTGGACAAATTAAGGTCCTGGGTGGAACGTTCTCAGGGAGGGTGGGAGGCTGCCCACCCTCTTCATCTTGACCTTGTACTATGCATCTCTTCCATTTGGTCGTTCTTCCATTTCATCTTTGGATAAACCAGTAATAGCAACTTAAGTATTTCCCTGAGTTCTGTGGGCTATTCTAGAAAATTATTGAGTTTGAGCAGGGGCTTATGGCAACTCCCTGAATTAATAGCTGGTCAGAAGAGTCCCAGGGGTCTGAAATTTATGACAGGTGTCTGAGGCAGGTGATGGAGGCTGTGGGTAGCAGTCTCCTGTGACTGCTGAGCTCTTAACTTGTGGGATCGGACACTACCTCCAGGTAGCTATTGTCAGAACTGAATTCAAGGACATCAAGGTAGTGTCAGAAAATTGTTGAGTATGGAAAACAAAACACCACGCAGTTTCAGTAATGTTGTGATTAAAAATATACCAGGGCTGGGGACATAGCTCAGTAGGTAGAGTGCCTGCCTTGCAAGCACAAAGCCCTGGGTTCAATCCCCAGCACCGCAAAACAAAACAAATGTACCATAACAGGGACAAAGGTAGAGACTCAGAAGAGTCTGCCGAGCCAGCAAGATTCGAGGCACTGTAAAGAAGGAAAGGACTACAATGTTATAGATTATTTTTATGGACTGAATTTGTCTCTGCAATATTTATACGTTGAAGACTTAACCCCTTCACCTCCAAATGTGACTGCCTTTGGAGATGGAGGTTTTAATGAGGTAAGTAAGCTAAACTGAGGCCATTATGGTGGGCCCTAATCCAACATGAATGGTGTAGTTAAAAGAAGGAGAGACTGGGATCTATATACCTATCAAGGGAGGACCATAAAAAGATAGTGGGAGAATTCAGCCATTCGCAAGTCAAGAAGAAAGACCTTAGAAGAAACCAACTCTGCCAATACCTCTGATTTCACTTCTAGACTGTGAGAAACTAACTCTCTGTTGTTTAAGACATGCAGCCTATAGTACTTTGCTGTAATCACCCTAACAAATGGATCCACCAATTCCAGCTATCATAGTTAGCAGCTGACTCAAAGGGGAAAAATAAAATCAGATAAAGCAGGTGTTTCTCAGTGGCTCTTGACCAATATGTGCCCCCAAAATAACAAAAGTCCAGAGGTTGTACATTCTCCAAATGCACAAGCTCTCTACCCCATTCATTGATGAGACATGTTTGAGAGAATAAACATTTAGCCAAAAACACTCTTCACATCAAAAGTCCATGATTGTGAATCTTAAAATGTATCCCCCCGCAAAAAAGCTGAATGTTTTCCCTGGTAAGTAGGTGATGATACATAATGGGGATGAAGGGGTGGGGGGTAAAAGAAGAATGGAGGATCTTTGCATTCGTAGAGGGAAATGAGAGCCGAGAGGAGGAAGATGTTTCATTCTACTTGGAGTGTGCTCTAGCTAGCAGAGTGGAAGCTCATGAAGGAAGTTAAATAAATCACAGCAAATAAATTGTATATTCTTTGCACATCTAAGTATAGTATAAGTAAATGTGAAACATAAAACCAATTATCAACAAATAGAAGAGTCAGTAAATGTAGGAGAAAGGAAGGTAGAGCAGTGAGCTCATTTTAAAAGAAAATGTTGGAAAAGAGCAGGGAGTGCAGAGGAAGAATGGATGTGGGTCTCCTCTGATTGTGGGAGGGCCAGGTGGGGAAATTTGTGTACCGATGCTGCTCTCTGGGAACACAAGCCTCTGATAAGATTCCAGGTACATGAACTTTCCAGAAAGTCTTACAACTTCATCATTTTTTTGATGCTTCATTGCTCTTGGGATCGTAGGGAAGAAGAATCCAGCAGTGTGCATGTGCTTGAGGAGCATGGAGACAGATAGCTCATAGGAGAGATCTCCTACAATCTGAGCTTCAAAAGGGACAATGGGAGGTCCTCACATGAAAATCAGGAAAGGGGGAATGGCATTGTGCGCAGTGGTTAGAACACTTGCCCAGCATGCAAAAATCTCTAACTGAATCCCCAGCGTTATCAAAAAGAAAAACAGAAAAGAACCAAACAAACAAAAAACAAAACAGGAAAGGAATATTCCGGGAAGATTAAATGAAAAAGAAGATGAAAATTTGGCAGTGTCAGGTAATTTGGAAGGACAGAAATATGATATCTGAATTAAGACTTGACCAAAACTGAGGTCTGAAATATACAAAAGAGCAGGATTAAGAAAATAAATTGAAGGGGTTTGGATTTTAAACTGAAGGGGTTGGCAAATTATTGAGCTCTTTAAAGAGGGACCTAAATTATCCCATTTGTGTTTAGAAAGATTATTTTGAAAAATGTGGTACAGTCGCCCCCCCCCCCCGCCTTATTCTCAGAGTACACATTCCAAAACACCAGTGAACGCCTGAAACCACGGACAGCACCTAATCCTCTATATGCTATGCTTTCCCATTAAAAAAAAACCCTAAGATAAAGTTTAATTTACAAAGTGGCACAGTAAGAGATCAAGAATAATAACAAACAGCAAAATAAAACAATTGTAAGTGTAAGGTGGGCACATGGTCTCTCTCTCTCCAAAAAGATTACTTGAGCACAAGCATTGTGGTAGCACACAATTGATCTTTTATCCCAGACAGCTGCTAAGTGCCTGAAGGGCAGGTATTGTATACAGTGTGTACACACTGACCAAAGGGACACTTCACATACCACCTGGGACAGAGCAGAACCGCACAGGAATTCATCATGCTACTTGGAATGGCATGCAAAGTAATATGTGTGAATCATTTGTTGTGTAAATATTCTGTAAAATATCCCACTGAATATTTTCAGGTCTCTGTTAGATGCAGGTAACTGAAAACCCTGAAAGTAAAAACAAGAATAAGGAAAAATAATAGTGGGACATGAACTAGATGGTGGAAATTCATACTTGAAGACAGGGAGATGAGAAGGGAGACTGTCTTCATGATACACAGGGGGAGTGCTGAAGTCTAAATGGTCCATTTTCCAGACTCTTGACTCGTCAGCAGTAGGTGGGCACACAGGGGCACTTTTCAAACCCTCTTCACCTCACTACCCAGGAGAAGTCACTATGTGACCATTCCTCTAAGACCAGATGTTCAACATCATCACCCAGGACACTTGAGGCAATCTGATGCGATGTTAGTGTAGATTTACATTCTCCCTTTTGCCCTTGGTATTTACACTCTCTTATTTTATTTCTATACTTGTCTATATTATTCTCCACCCTCATGAACTCCAACTGCCATTTCCTGTAAGGAGAAAATTATTCTGAAAATTACTGTGTGCACCTGGGTCAGCATCTTCACCTTTTGGTACTCGGTAAATAGTTAATTAAGAAGCATATTCATACATCATTCTGATTGGTAGCTCTGGGTCAGAAAATCAGTGTAATTTAATGACTGACGTTCAGAATGTAACATGCAAATTAGCTCAACTTACATTTAAATGTAAATATGTGCATTGCATATTTAAATATATTTACATAATGTATATTTAATATATTTACATTGAAATTCAGCTGGGAATGAATTCCAAATGCGTAAGTTGCTGATATTTTAATTCTCCTGGCTTTCCTGTCTTGAGTAAGCTCCACGTTAGTGAAAGATATGGATTATACCACACCAGCCATCTCTACACAGGTTATATTGTGCTTACCTGGAAAGTGTTCTTATTAGGATCATAACTCTAACTTCCTTTTATTACAAATGTACAAACACTTTAGTACAGAATAAAAGAATGTTATAATAACAATCATTTTGTAATTCAGCCTGGAGGCAAGAGACTCAGAAAATGGTAGCTGTAACCTCTGGGGACGTGTTCCATCATGAGATAAACAATCGCTGAGGCAACCAACATCATTACGACAGACAAGGGCTGCATCAGAGATGCAGAGATAATAAGCAGAACAACCGCGGTGTCACTTCATGCAGGAAATCTGTGGACATCTTGTGGACGTGAGCACTTGGTTTGTTTTGGATGAAAATATAATCAGCACCTCTAGAGATAAGGCAAAATAAAATATGAACTCATGTTGTATCCAAGAGATGTCTCCTGGTCGATCCTGGTTTGTCTGTACTGAAGGCACTGAATGGAAACTGAGTACCCTGAAGTGAGTGATTAGATGCCGCACAGGCAGTGGTGCAGAACTGAATTCTCACTCATCTGATCTAAACATTGTGCTGTTATCAGCCTCATAGACAGTTCGTTTATGAACCCAATTTCCCTTGGAGCAAGAAGTAGTACCAGCTAAGCAATTTGGATTATGTTTCATAGATATTTTTCCTTCCCTTTTGCATGTGCTTCCATTTCTCAATGAGGATGGTTAAAACAGATAATGGCATGCCACCCCATTGAAACTTAACACATGATAATTCTCTCCATATTGTTTGGAAAACAACATGCATCTACCTCTACACACTGGGAGGTCTGGTCACCCACTGGATCTGCACATAGGCAATTATGGTGTACATAATCACTTGACCTGAAGCTGAGTACTTCTGAAAGAGTCAGAACTGCTCACCTCTTAGGACTTCTAAACAACTACGGGACTCACCTAGTCATTCAGAAAGCAGCGAAATTTTATGTGCATGAAAATATAAAACAGGCTGGATCATATTAAGGAAAGGAAACTTCTAATCGCCATTGCTGTGGTGCATACAAATGTCATACTAGTTAATAAACAGTGAATGTCGGAATGTCAGAAAAATCCAAATAAAACAAATTCCTCATGTGCCTTATTGCATAGACAGGCAAATGGTTTACTTGCTCTTTGCCTCAATGTCCTCATATTTAAAATACAAATAAGAGTATTTATAAAGAAGTTTCAATTCTTAGAAGTTAATACTAAATATTATATCAATTTGTAAATATTGCCATACTATAAAAATGAAATGTATGTAGGTAATGTAACACAAACTAGGACTTCCCAACTTGATTGCTAACCTTATTGAAATTGTATTTGCTTTTAGAACAGTAGTAAATATGTTAAAGGGTAATAATTATGTTGTTAAACAAAAATCTAAGGAGTTGACAGAACAAGAAGCTAAAATGTAAAATATGTTAACTTGCTATTAGTGCTTTTTCAAAGTTAACATAAGCACCTTGATTTTTCTTTCAAATTTTGTCATTTAGATTGGTAGCTATTAAACCAAAAAAAAAAAAAAGCTAAAAATAGAAACCACAGCAGTTCCAATGCATATTCCAAACCTTTCAAAAGTCTTGTAACTTTTTTAAATTCAGTACTTACTCATTCATTTAATCATTTTATTATTTGTTCAAATTAGTTACACATGACAGCAGAATGCATTTTGACTCATTGTACACAAATGGAGCACAACTTTTCATTTCTCTGTTTTTACATGATGCAGAGTCTCACCATTTGTATAATCATACATATACATGGGATAATAATGACCCTCTCATTCCACCATTTTTCCTTCCCCCTACTCCCTCTCCTCCCCTCACTGCCCTCTGCCCAAACCAAAGTTCCTCCATTCTTCCCTTGTCCTCCTCATTATGGATCAGCATCTACATATCAGAGAAAACATTTAGCCTTTGGTTTTTTTGGAATTGGCTTATTTTGCTTAGCATGATATTCTCCAACTCAATCCATTTACCTGCAAATGGCATAATTTCATTCTTCTTTAAGGCTGAGAGATATTCCATGATGCATATATACCACAGATTCTTTATCCATCAATCTATTGAAGGGCATCTAGCTATTATGAATTGAGCAGCTATAAACATTGATATGACTTCATCCCTATAGTATGCTGATTTTAAGTCCTTTAAGTATAAACCGAGGAGTGGGATAGCTGGGTCAATCATGGGTCCATTCCAAGGTTTCTAAGGAATCTCCACACTGATTTTCAGAGTGATTGCACCAATTTGCATCCCACCAGCAATTATGAGTGTACCTTTTCCCTCAAATCCTCACCAACACTTACTGTTGCTTATACTCTTGATAGTTGCCATTCTGACGGGAGTGAGATGAAATTTCAGAGTAGTTTTGTTTTGCTTTTGTCTAATTGTTAGAGGTATCGAAAATTTTTTCATGTATTTGTTGATTGCCAGTCCTTGTAACTTTATTCACATCCTTTAAAACTGGGAGAAAATAAATGACAAGTTTTTAGTAATAATCAAGTTAATTTTGAATTTTTGTTCAAGTGAAATATCAAAGACCAGAGAAATTTATGTTGACAATTCAGATGAAGCAAATGTTCTTATTTTTTATCTGTATTCAAATTTTCATACTTTAATTAAAATTTTGGCTATTATTTTAGTAATCATAGTCAAACTTTGCCAAATAATGATCATAATTACAATTTATATCTCGATGGAAACTCTGTGTGCTAATCTTTCCATATTAATGGGCTCATTAAACGTATTTTAGTTATAAACACATGTAGATGCTGTCAAATTCAATTTCATAAAAAGAAGAAATCTCAGTCATAACATGTTAAAATTCAAATTAAATTCTAATTTGGCAAGTTAAATAAAACTGAAGCTACATATTCGGAGAACATGAAAGGGGTATGCTTTAGAGAAACATATTCATATTTCAAAATTTTTCTTGAAATCTAAGTAACTTAAATTATTCTAAGTAGATATTTATCCAATAAAAATTTCTACTTGTATTCATGTTAGCCTTGCTTAAAATTAATAGCACTTCATACTTCCTATTAATTTTGACATAATTCAGTATGGTTTCAATTTTTAGCCAAGGAATTCAAAGATTAGAACATTTAGAAACAAGAGAGTGAAATAATTATTCTCATTAAATATTCCATTTCAATTTATTGGCAAAATGCATGGAAATTTCTTTGACAGTCTGAATTTAATAGAATATCCATTTGCCATGTTATCTCATTAAAGGGGGTGTCGTTCATGTACCACAAAAGACTTTCAGTAATATTTTGTTTAAAAGTTTGCCACCTGTGTGTATATGGGTCAATCTGGATTTTTCAATAAACCTTTGAATACACAAAAATCCATACATTTAATATTAATTAAAAATCCATGCATTGTATATTTCCCAATTTGTAGTGAATAATTAATTGCCTTTCAAGACCAATATGTTTTTCAATTTTATATCTTTAATCTTCAAAGATATAATAGGAACTAGTCAGGCACAGTGGTACCTGTGATCTCAGCAACTCAGCAGGCTGATGCAGGATGATCACAAGTTCAAGGAGAGCCTCAGCAACTTCACAAGACCCTCAGCAACTTAGTAAGACCCTGTCTCAAAGTTAAACAAATGAAAAACAAAAGAGGGGCTGGGTATGTAGTTCATGGATAAAGTTCCCCTGAGTTCAGTCCCCAATAACAAAGAAAGAAAAATAAAGACAATAAAAAAACAGAGAAATATAATAGATGCTTAATAAATACTTGTCAATGCCAGGCACAGTGGTACAAGCTAGCCACTGGCAGGAGACTGAGGTCAGAGGTTTGCAAGTTCAAGGCCAGCCTTGGCAACTTACTGAGATCCTGTCTCAAAGGGTAAAATGGGTTGGGATTGACTGGTAGAGTGTCCCGTGGTTCAATTCCCAGTACTGGAAAGAGGAAAAAAAAAAAAAAGAATAAATAAATAAATAAATAAAATACTGGTAAAAGGAAGGTAGAAATGAGAAAAAAATAAAGGAGAAAAAAAACAGGGAGAAATGAGGACAAATAAAGAGTTACAAAAATGGGAAAAGGAAAGGAAGGAAAATTCATCTAGTTGAAATAGTTAAATTTACATAACTTAACATGGATAGACTTCCTGCATGGTAATGGTAATTTCCACTTTACTTCTTACTTCTAAACAGAATAGTTTTCAAAAAGAAAAAGGAAATATTTATGATATGTAATCATTTAAACAATGAGGTTTAGAGGTAATAAATTTAATATATAATCCCAGAGCTTGGGAGGCTGAGGCAGAAAGATGGCAAGTTCAAAACCAGCCTCAGCAATTTAGTAAGGCCCTACATAACTCAGGGAGATCCTGTCTCTAAATAAAATGTAAAAAAAAAAAAAAACAACAAAAAAACAAAAAAAAAAACAAGGGCTGGGTAACTGGCTCAGTGGTTAGCTTGGCTTTAAACAGATATAGTTAAGTTCAAAAATCAGTCATTATATGTATTTATTTTTCTACTAGAATAATATCAAATCAAAACAAAAGCATAACAAAGGTAAAAATGAAACTGGGTTGGTGAATATGCCATTCAGCATATAAATGTATAAAATGTATTTAAAATTTGATAAAATGTATTTAAAATTTTAAAATAAGCTGGATCAAAATTAACTAAAAATAATAACTGCCTTCAAACAAGGAGAATTGAATAGCTATGAGATGTAAGCTAGTGTCTAGACTGTTGTAGCTTCTAATTTGTCCCTAACCCACCTCTGTAAGGAAAAGAGATAAAGGAATATAAAGAGCAAAAATCTTGAAAGTTATTAATGATTGATACATTTAGAGAGAAGTCCATAGAGAAAACACTGGACAATTTCAAGGACAAACATGATGGGAGGGAATGGAGAAACAGAGCGAGATGGGAATGCTGCATTGGAATTCCTAGTCTCTCTTCCTGTCAATTCAATTCTCAAAAGCATTGGGGATAAACTTGGTTATTTCAATTGTGCAGAAATCCAAAGAGTAAGATAATAAACATGGTGTCGGAATTATTCCCAGCAATAAGAATAAATTTAACAGTTGTGATGACAAGAGAAAAAATACACAAGACCCTCTAAAAGTGCAGAAATCCCAGGCTAAAGTTATGAAGGATGCCCTGGTTGAAGTCCCCATGCTGCTGTCTGGCCCAGGAAATCATTAACATCAGGATCCATGCATTATTCAGCCTTTTCTTCGTCTCCCTGCTGGTTCCTGGAAGAGAAGGGTGAAAGTGATTGGTACACACTCTGGACTGGCTGTGTGATCTCAGCAAGACTTGGAAAGATGTGCTGAATTGGAGTAATGATCTGATGCTCCAGGAGATTTCCTCTGAAGAAAATTATAGTCCTCAAACTACATGTAGTAAATCCTGTGAAGGACATTTAACAGAAGCAGCTGCATCAACAGGACCTCTTACCAGGCTAATCCTGGTTCTTTGTGCACCGGTCCTCCAGCCAGAGAAAATAAAAGAACAAAGTTCTTAGCTTTCACTGTAACTATAAAATAAAGTGCATAAATAAATACTTTGCATTTGATGTTTTGATGGGTTCCCCAAAATTCATCTGCTGGAAATGTAATCCCAGTGCAACAACGTTGGAAGAGTTTAGCTGGAGCCCTGGAGGGTGGATTAATGCTGGTGCAACAAAAACTAGAAGGAGCAGGTCCTCTCTCCTCTGCACCTTGGACTTCTCAATCTTCAGAAATGTGAGAAAATGAATTAATTTTCCTTATGAATTATCCAATCTATTGCATTTTATGAGAGATGCACGAAGGAACTAAGACAGATTATGCATTATTAGAACAAATTAGGGTTTGGTTTTATCAGTTCCTGGATTAGCATTCATTATAGAAATGAACAATCTCCAGATTTCAGTTACTTAAAATAAATATTTCTTTATTATTCATGTAATAGGATGCTTTTATCCTGGACCTCTCTGGGTTCACCACTGTTTCTTGGGTCTTCTTATTTTGAGATCTACTAAATATACTCTTCACAGTATCTGATTAAATGTATTTTAATTTTATCACTACCTAAAAGGGGAAGAAAAATGAATCAAACCACAGAATTCATTTGAAATATCTGCTCTAAGTTGGCAAATGGAATAGTGTTCAATTGGCTAAAGCGAAACACACGTCTATTCCCATGATTGACATGACGAGTGAGTGCATTCCAACTATAGAGAAGGTACAGCAGCATCAAATGACAATGAAGGTATGGCTGCATCACAGGGAGGAATCAAACACTTTGGAAAAACCATTCAATCTAGCATCCTCTGTTAACCATGAACAGTCAACAGGAACACTGTGTGAAATACAAAGCCAAGAAAACCTCCTATGACTGATGATAATGCCTAAAGAAAATAGTCTTGTATATCTAAAAAGAACAAATAAAGTTTAAAAGACAATACAATCCAGCAGCTGGAGAAAAATTAATGCAATTGTTTCATATTTTATAATAAATCAATAGGAATAACAATTCGATAAGCTGAAAATGTAAAACAATTAAATAAGAAACAATAAAATTGAAGTCTGGGAAGGTAAAGAAATTATAAAGGAAATTTTCCATCAAATGAATGAAACTTCAAGATTATAAGAGACAGGACTTTTTCATGGCAGGACAGGACCATCTCTAAAATTTATAGGGTTTAAAATTAATTATTTCATCATTCAATTAATACTCATCAGTTTCTGGCTATTTACCAGCAATTTCTCTGAGTGCTAAGAGATAACATACCACCAAATTAAAAAAAAGAAAAAAAAAAAAAACCAGAAACTCCTGAATTCTAATTAGAGAAAATATCAAATTCAAGGTTAAAGATAGAATTGTTTGAACATTCATGAGAAAAATCAAATAGCTTATATAAGGAAAAGAATCAGGCTAGATAGTAATTTCTTTAAACCAGAATCAATGTCCAAAGGTGGTAGCAAACGTATATATATTCAGTATATAAAATGTGCTGAATGAATGTAAAGGAAATTATTTTTATCTATGATATTATCACAGTCCTTCTATAGCATAATTCACAAATAGCTTAATTTTTCTTGTAGATATTATTCCATTAAAATGGAATTAACAATTATACGGCATATACTAGCTCAAACTGCACCTTTTAAATATTCTTACACATCTAGAGAGACGGGAGGAGCTAGCTGAAACAGTCCAGGCTCCATCTCAGTATTTCCTAAAAATGAAATATCCTTTAGTATTTTATTTCAGCATGCTTCCACTTCCCTGAGTTCTAAACTCCAGTCCTCCAGGGTTCTGCAGGGATAGTGTAAGAGGGAAGGCATATGTGGATAAGACGCCATCCACCTGGGGGAACAGCCTTGGGGAAGCAGCTCACAATGAATCCTGGGCTTTTTTTGCCCCTTGCTGATTGTCTATAACTAACAACCCTGCTTCACCCGACTTGTGGGTGTGTTGGGGGTGGGTGGCAGGTTATTCTGTCTTCTGAGACTCAGACAAATTATTCACCAGTGCTCAGTGAATCTTTTTCAAACAATTGGTACAACAAGCAAGATTCAGTCTGATAGAACCATTGCTTATTGATGAAGCAGGAGGGATGGTAAGGGTCCCCCCACCACCATTGCTGCATGTGGCTTAGGATAAGAGAAATCAGCCTGAGAATGGGCTGAGCATGTAGCCAGATGTATGGAGAAGGAGGGTGGAAAGTGGGACACATCTCCCTCCAACACTCCAGCAGACACAAATGAGCTGGCTGCATGGATTGTGGCAAAAGAAAGGAATTTGAAAAAGGGGAAAGATGGCCCATAATCCCTTGGTTGTTGGGCACTAATGAGATTGCTTATTTACAGGGGTAAAAAGGTTAAGGTATGGGTACTAAGACCTTGCGGCACCTGAGAAGAAAGATGAAAGAGGAACTCTGATGGTCTCTGGGGCATCTAGGAGGAAATAAACACTTGTACTCTGGCCTTCACAGAAAAAAGGACTCTTTATCTACACAGGTGTGGAGAAAAGCCAGAGAAATGTTATGCAGCCTGGTTGGGGCTCTTGTTTGATAAGAAGACATCTAATATCAAAATGTCTTGGACTGCATAGTGCAATTAGAAATGGGGCCATGGTCCCAGATCCCCACCAGAGTCCAGCGACCTATAATCCCATTTAGAAAGGAGAGATTAATTTAACTGATAAATTTCAAAGAGTTGGGAGCAAAGGCAGTGACCCATGGTGCCTATTTGCTGATGGTGCTTAGTTGCTTGAGAGTAGGGTGCTTTGGGCTGTTCCAGGTTCCTGGGACCGAAGCTGCCACTGCTAAGTGATCTACAGACATTGACATTTTGACTGCCTGAGGAACAGAATTTCATTTCCCCTGAGCGGGTATGCCTCCTCAGAGGGAAGAATCGGAGCCATAACAAGTTATCCATCCCTGCATATCCATCCCTGCCTGCCACCTAGTTACCTGATGGGTTATTCAACAAAAGCAGCACTGCACACTTATTATAGAATAGAACATTACTTTGTCAATTCAAAACTTGTCACACATAAAAATGTTAGAGTCTACCCTGTCACAATGGAACAGACCAGTTTGACTAATTAAAAAGTCATCCTAGTCATGGAGACTAATAATGGACTATCAGAGGCTGAATGCCAAGGACACATGGGCACGAAGCCAAAGTGTGTCCAAGATACAGTCAAATAAAAATTGTAGGCCCTGACAGCATCGCTAATTAAAAAGGAGGGCCAGAAGCTGGCAGGCTTCTTCAGGTACTAGAGACAGCACGCATACCACTTGAGTAATTGGTTTGGCCCCTTTAGTCAGAGTGACCAGCAAAGCCACCAGTTTTGAATGAAGGCCTTTCCCAGTGACAAATCTTAGGAAGCATTCCATAAGCCCTCACGCAGGCACGGCCTTTGAAACCCTTAGATCCTACTAACCCAGGGAAAGCACACATGTACAGTAGATATACATCCTCCGTGCTTGTTGACCAGAGTCAATGGCAACTAAATACTGCCACTGGGACACCAGCCTCTCCAGGTTTTGGATGCATAATTCACCAAGGGAGGTTACCAGATAAAACTCGTTCAAAGGGCAACTCTTATTTACTATTGGGCACTGGTGGAAATTGAGCATCTTAGGGTCCCTGTGCCACAGGTGATCCTGCAACATGAACAGTTCATTCTCATTTAGGCATTGCGAACCCCACCAAAGACACTGGTAAGTTCAGCAGAGCTCATTTACCAAAGGGGAGTGATACATTCCAGACTGGGTCCAACCAGGATGTGAAGGGACCACTAGGCTCCATGATAAAAGGACCAGCTTAGCAGAAAGAACTAATTAGGGGGATGATATTGCTCCTTCTGTGCCTACCTGGATGCAAAGACTCAAAGACACACTTACTGACACTACAACATGACTCATAGACAACTCCATGAAGAGAGCAGATGCAGTTCACTGGGCCATAGCTAGTATCCACCCTGTGAATGGCTATCTTTTGACTGAGAACAACATGGATATTTTGTTAAGGGGCCAAACTATGTAGTAGTGATGGCCATGCAGGTCACCCTTCGCAAGACATCTTGCTTACCTTTTCACCAACAGCCAAACATCTTGGCTGTTTCAAGATTTGGCTGTTCCCAATGGCCAAACCATCTGTCAGGACTGTAAATTTCGCAAAGGCATTGGGTGGCCAAAGGAGTAAGCTCGCCAGGCGGGTTCACCAGAGTCAGACAAAAGTTGCGGCTTGAGATTTATTGGAGTCTGTGTCCCGGGTGAAATCTCCAGCCCCCCAGGGTGAAAGTCGGGGTGGGAGAGCCAGAAGAAATTGCACCTGGCTTTGACTGCTCAGGGTTTTTATACTGAGGAAAGGGTCAAGGGTCCTGCCCAGGAAAAGGTGGACCCAAGGTGGACGTCAGGGTCAGCAGGTCTGCCTCATTGGTCATTTCTGGCACAGTGTGTTGCTAGATGACATTGCTCCCTCCCCCTGCAGCCACCCAAATTCCATCTGACATTCCAACCTTTTTGGTGATATAGGGCACCGGAATCTGTCTGGCTACTTCATGCATGGTTGGGGGTGTCATGGGAAAAAAAGATTTTGGGGTCTGGGTCGGTGGGGAGGTGGCTGTCAGGGTGCAGGAGCATTTGGTTGTATGTCATTCTGGCAACCTCACTCATGCAGCTCTGGGCAAATTCAGATGCAAGAGGGTTTTCTCAGTGAGTCCAGTTTCTCAGTCTGGTTTCATTGATGCACTAGTTGTATTCTTCCTCTAGGAATAGGCATGTTTCTCCTTTGTTGCTGTCAGAAGATCTAGTGTTCAACAGTTCTGTAAGGAAACTTGGGCAACAGATGTTATTTGTCCCTGTAGGGATACCAGGGTTTAACAGGCCAGATTATTTCACCTTCACTATATAGAATCAATTGAGGAACTAAAGAGGAGGGCACGCAGAAGGCGAAGGGCACATTGGGATCTAATTCTTCGTCAGAGTACCATTACATTAGGAAAGGAATCCTGGAGGAGTAAACATGGGAGAGAGACCTGTAAGGTTTAGTTGCAAGGTACTGAGTTAGAGAAAGTGTAACAGTATGCAAAGTTCTCTGAGGAGTTGTAATAAGGGGGAACCCCCTCCACAGGTGAATAGGGGTCCTTTGAGCCTTTGAGGAAGTATTAACGGGGGTACTCATAGGAACAGGTGTTAGCGGGGTCCGGTCCAAGCCTGCACAAAGAAAACAATCTGAGATGTTATTAACTCTGGAGAGACTTAGAAGTCAAAGACTTTGATGTATCTGAGTAAGACCTGAGAAAGGATTAGCATTAGGCTGAGTAGCTGCGTTGATCTGGAGTTGGATCTCCATTTCCTGCTCCTGGATGGTTAGATGAACCTGAGGAACCACCTGGGTATAAACTTTTAGATTCTAAGTGAAGCCTTGGGACAGTTGGCTGTTGTCCCTGTGTAAACTTTACCATCAAGGATTGAGGTTGGTAGGGAACATGGAGTCTTCAGGTGATATTGAGGCTTCTGGAGACTAGTTGAACAGTCTGACAGGTGAAGGTTGGACTCTCATCTGACTGGATGGATGCAGGGAGTCTGAACCTGGGAATGACTGCTCAATGAGGACAGCAGGTGATGTCAGCAGTTTCCCTGGGGGGAGGGAAAGTTTCTAGTCAGCCTGAAAAAGTATCAACCAAGGTAAGTAAGTAAGGGAGCTTTCTTGCATCTGGGCATATGGGTGAAATCAATCGGCCAGTTTTTGCCTGGAAAACTGTTCACTGTCAGCTGTCAAGACCTAAAGGATGTAGGATTCTCCCATGTAAACACAAAGAGGTAATAGGAGTCAGGGTAAAAAGGAACTGTAAAGAACACATTTGCCTCCTCTTTGAACATCATTTTATAAAGTTTACATGTATCTTTCCTGAATCTATGTGAATGGTAGTTAACACAATATATTGCATTTAAAACACATCAAGGAAAGGCTGAGAGCTTTTAACTTTCCTTTTGTGTGGCAAAGTGGCCAAATGCTTTCAAGTTTCACAATATTAACCTTTAAACAAATCAGGCTCTCACTAACTTTTAAATACATTTGCATTTAAATTTCAATCTCAGTGGAAATAGTAACAAATTTACATATACCCTATTGATAACAGGTTACTGTTACAGAATATTAAATGATAAAAAATTAAGTCCCCAATAAAATTTGTTATTCTTATAAATCACCAGCACAGACAAGCCTAGTTTGGAGAACACCAGCCCAACAAATCCTCTGCTCTAAAGACTTGTGCACCTGGAAAGCACGGACACATTAATATACAAAGAGCAACCAAACCTAGTTTTTCAAGAAAAACCTAGGATCTGCAATGTAGCACAATATCTCACCAGTTATTTAACCACAATAACATAAAACTTAAAGAAATCCTTGTCACAGTTGAAACCATTGGATTCCTTTGTATGTAGAATGGTACCTGTTATGATTTCACCAATAATAATTTAAGTATGTTACCCAATGGAATTTAAGAAACAGAGGTAGAAGAAGGTGAGTACTAGTAATATGCTTGGGAAAAAGTTGTAGGGTGGCTCCCAGAAGTTGGAGAACATCTCTGCCTAGGAGGGGGACTGGACAGGAAGGAATAATCAGGAAACAGTGTGTGAAAGAATGTCCTTCCAGGGTACAGGTTAACTTAGCTGTTCTGTTTGGCATGGAGGGCTTCCATCAATTCCCATAACTGAAACCTGGGAAGGAAATAAAGGCCCAGAGTGGGCAGGCAAAACAGAATAGGTACCTCTTGCGTCAATAAGGTTACCCTGGGGCGTGCCCTGGGGTCAGCTATCCTCAAGTGCAGGCTTCTTCAATCTTCTTTGAATCCCAGCAGTTGAGGGGAAGGGACCACCTGACTGGTTACATCCCTGCATAGAGGTGCTAGGGAGGGGCCAGTCATAGGGTAGTCACTCTTCCAGTGTCCTGCCTGGTTGCAGGTGGACACAACTTGGTTGGGGCCATGGCTTGCCCCTGGCAGAGAGGAGAGCTGGTCCTCCTTTGGAGTTCTTGCTGGAGCAGCAGGCCACAGGTTAACTACCAGGGACTGGGACTAGAGTGTTACCTTTTTCTGTAAATAAGCCTGCCTCTTGGGCATTGTAGACTTTAAAGGCCATTTTTACCAGATTTTGGATAGGGGTGTGTGGGCCTCTGTAAGGCAGTTAAGGAATCTGGATTTTGATCTGGATTTTGGGTAATTCCTCTCACTTAATATAAGTAGAGGAGTCAGTAGAGAAAGATGAAAGTGAGTGAGGAATTAAGAAAGCATATTTGGAATCAGGCAGTGGTGATTCTGTATCTTTGCAGCATCCATCAGGTTTCAGCATGGAACTGCCATCTACAAAAATGGTTAAGTCAGGTGAGGGGAGTGGAGAATAGAAGTGGTTTTCACAAGGTGAACATACGACTTTCAGCACCTGTGGATATGAATGGGTAAAGGCTAAAGGGTAGCAGCTCGCAGGAGAGTGTTTGGAGGCCGGGCCCTGTGGGCGGGGCCTGGCGGGGGTGGGGGGGCACGGAGAATCAGTTGCTCTATGGCCGCACCTGGCTCGTTGGGTGTAGGGGCTGGATAGGGGCTGGGCGGGCAGTTGCGAGACCAGCCCAGCTCGGGGCGTGGGAAGCCAAGGCGGCGGCTGCGGCGGTGGTGAGCCGGCGAGTGAGGGATTGCGCACAGGAGAGAGAGTGCTTCTCCGCAGCGCTGGTCCCGAGGCCAAGGTGGCGGTGGTGGGGAATAGCCAGCTCCGTGTTGGGGGAGGTCCTGTGCAGGTCGGCAGAGGGGGTGGAGAGAGGGAGGAGACAGAGGAGGAGACAGAGGAGGTGGCAGGGGGAAGGGGCGGGCGTGTAGTTGATGGATACGCAGTCTCGGCCGCCGGAAGTCTTGGCGGAAGCCGAGGGGCGGGAGCAGAGAGCATTTCCGGTGGGTCCAAAAATGTGAAGGAAAAGAAAGTGGGGTTTTAAGTAGGGAAACAGACAGAAAAAGGAGAGGCAGGGGCGGCGGGACACAGATTTCAATTAAACCAAGGCTCCACGTGTCTGTTTAGCGGCATGGTAAATTGGCTATTTCCTCTGGTGGCCATTCAGTGAAATTACAGTATTGGCACCCAAAGGTCAGCGTTTTCTACAGCCTTCCAGTGTTACTCCGGGAGTGAACACGAACAGGATGAGTGTCCCCCTCCGGTCATGGTTCACCCGAAAAACGGAATGGACCAGCCGTGGATCAGGATGTCTCCTGGTCCACAGGGGTCCAGAATGGAGAAAACGGGGGGCTAGCAGAGTCTGGGACGTCTCCCAGGCTTCCGTGCCCAAACGGCAGGGGGTCTGTGGCGCGCACGACTTACGGACAGACCAGTAACGGGAGAGTGACTGGAAGACAGTAGAAAAGACCACTTACCCCAGTTCTGTTGGCCAGATAAAGAGACTGGTTCTTTTGGAGGAGAGAGTGGACCTTAGCCCCGAATGGGAGAAGTCTGAACACTCTCTCCCAGGTTTCTGGCACCAAATGTAAAGCTCACAAAGGCGGCAGGTGGCCAAAGGAGTAAGCTCGCCAGGCGGGTTCACCAGAGTCAGACAAAAGTGGTGGCTTGAGATTTATTAGAGTCTGTGTCCCGGGTGAAATCTCCAGCCCCCGGGGTGAAAGTCGGGGTGGGAGAATCAGAAGAAATTGCACCTGGCTTTGGCTGCTCAGGGTTTTTATACTGAGGAAAGGGTCAAGGGTCCTGCCCAGAAAAAGGTGGACCCAAGGTGGACGTCAGGGTCAGCAGGTCTGCCTCATTGGTCACTTCTGGCACAGTGTGTTGCTAGATGACATTGCTCCCTCCCCCTGCAGCCACCCAAACTCGATCTGACAAGGACAATGAAACTAACTGGATTGTCTAAGTATCCCTTGTGTAGGAACAAGGATTATGGCAACTTTTTGTTGCCTGGGATGAACAAATAAATGTCATTCATGTGCATACTGAGACCATCATATCCACCCTGGAGAGGAGTGTGGGTCATGTTTCTGAATACTCCTCAGGACTTCACTTGGACCAAGGAACATCTTTCACTACACAAGCAACATGACAGTGAGTGCAGTCTCATGGAACATGATGCACTCTCCATGTACCTTGTCATCTTTAGGTTGATAGAACCACCGAATAATAGAACACCTCACGCACACAGCTCCTGAAGAAAGGACACCAGAGAAACCATGTGAAACTGGAGGTAGAGATTGGAGTAATGCATCTATAAGTTCAGGAAGGCAAAGATTGGTCAGCAATTAGGAAAGAAACATGGAACAGATTCTCACTGGAAGCAAATAGAAGAAAATAATCCTGCTGAAACCATCATTGTGGACCTCTGGATGAACGATGAAACAGAACATTTCTGTTGTTTTAAGTGAAATGTGTGATAATTTGTTATTATAACCATAGGAAACTAATACAATAAAGAACGTCTATCATTTTCAGACACAGTCTATTTTTCTCAACGGCAGTACATAATTGCTCCTACTAAAATCCCTCTCAAATCAGTAAGTGGCATCATTATTCCAATGACTCAAGTCCCAAAAAGTCAGATTATTGTTAATTGGTCTCACACCCACAACTAATCTTTTCAATTAAACCTGTCCACTAAACCTTCAAAATACATCCAGAATGGTTTCCGTCAGCTTTTTCATCCCTGTGACTGAAAGACCTGACAGGAATGACTGAAAGGAGGAAAATTTTATTTTGAATCACGGTTTCGGAGGGTCAGTCCATGATCAGCTGATTCCATAGCTCTGAGCCCAGAGTGAAGCAGAACCTTAAGCCAGAGGGCATGGCAGAGGAAAGCAGCTCAGAATGTGATGGACAGGAAGCAGAAAGAGAGATCCACTCACCAGCTTTAAAACCTGAAGTCATAGCCCAGTGACATACTTCCTCCAGTCACATTCTACTTGCCTATAACTTCCACCCAGCTATTCCATATAAGTGGATTAGCCCCCACTGATTAGGTTGAAACTCTCATTATCTAATCATTTCACATCTGAAAATGCTTGAATCTGAACATTCTCATGAGCTTTTGGGGGACACCTCATATCTAAACCACAATATTCTATGCCTGCTCCCAAAAGTACTTGTCTAGTTTATAATTCAAAGTACATGTAGTCCATTTCTAAAAGACTGCACAGTGCCTAAGTTAATTCTCATCTGAGATGAGGAAAACTCTTGGATGTTTTCTCCTGTAAAGACCAAAAGCATGTCACATATATCCAATATATAATGGCACATAGTAAACACTTCCCTTCCACGAGGGAGAAGTAAGGACATAAAAAGAAGGGATGGGAAGAAAGCAAGACAGAAATTCCACTGGTCAAACAAGTTCTGAAGACATTCAGCTCAGCATTCGTGGCACATGGCATTGTGTCGTTTTCTCCAGAGGATGTACCTTGTTCTGCCCCATGGGCCTTCCTGTTGCAGCCCACATGGACTCTCTTGGTTTATTTAAGCTTGATTCCTGCAGCTTTCCCCTGAAGACGTCCCCCATTACTTGCATCTATTAATCTCAGGGTTCTCCACTGCAGCTTTGTCTTCCTTCTCTCATCTCTGTGCATCACCTTCTCCAGGGCCAACCAAGAGAGTCCAATCCTGCTACACTTTGCCTGGTCTCTCAGACTTTCCTTTGAAATCTCTGTGGAAGCCTCTATGACCCCATATTCTCAGCATCCTGCATTCATATAGAACCAACCTCACAGTTGATTACAAGATCTGCCACCATCTTGGACAGAAGCTAGCCGTCCTGGGATCATGGCTGCAGCAACCTCAGAATGCCTAGATGGCTGAGCACAGTGAAACAACTTCCTAGGCTCCCCTGTACAAGCAGGGTGCCCATGGTCTCATCTTCAAGGCTGAGATTTTTGTGCTCTTGCCAATTCCTAAGATGTCCTCAAACCATCTTTCCTATTGCCTCTGTGACATAATACTTAACATTCTTAAGTGGATATAATCTCTTTAACAACCATGATTTTCTTAGTCCAAGTTTTACTCACACTTTTCTGGTCAGATTTTAAGTTTTTCAAATATTTCTTCTCTGCTTTCTGTTCCTTACTATCATTAAAGTTGGCCAGCCATAAAGCTGCCAGCCATATCTATGCAACCCCTGAATGGTGTGCAGCTTTGAAATTTCCATTGCCAGATTCATTAGTCCATACCCTTTAAATTCAGCCTCACAGATATTCTCAGGACATGGGCAAAATATAGACCACTTCTTTGCCAGAAGGAAACATGGATGTCTTCTAGTCCAATTTCAAATAGATTCTTCCTTCTCTTCTGAAAGCTCATGAATCCAGTCTTTACTTTCCATAGTTCTATCAGCGTTCTGGTCTTTTGGGCTCCTCTTATAATTGTCCACTAAGTTCTGCTTAAAACATTCTAAAGGTTTTCCAGCTTCCATCCATTAATTTTTCAAAATGCCTCCCCTTCAAGCCAGTTCCAAAAACTTTGAACCACATGGTCAGATTAGTTATAGCAACGACCCCACTTCTTGGTTCCAATTTCTGTTTTAGTTGATTTTTATCACTGCAAGCAGAATATATAACAATAACTGCAAGGAGGAAACATTTTGGTGGATGGTTTCAGAGGTTCATTCCTTGGTTGGCCAACTTCATAGCTCTGGGTTCAAGGTGAGGCAGAACATCATGATGGAAGTGTATGGTGGAGAAAAGCAACTCAGTATGTGGCACCAGGAAACAAAGAGAGATCTCTGTGCACCATGAACAAAATATGAACCCGAAACCATGTCCCCAGTAACCCACCTCCTCCAGAAACATACTACCTGCCTATAGTTTCTATCAGTTAATCAAAATCAGTGGACTGATCATAACCCACCTAATCATATCATATCTGAACATTCCTGCATTTTCTCACACCTCAGCTTTTAAGGGGCACCTCATATCAAACCATAACTAGAATCTTCTCTCCATTCCATTACCACCATCTTACCCAAAGTAACCATCATTTTTTTGGTTCAATTTATTGAAGCATACTCTTGCACTCACAATTTTGTTTGCCATTCCAGATTCACTCTCCCTCATCTTCCATATTTCCTGATCATCTGAACCCTGACCCATACGTATTGCAGCAGATTTTTGCCCTCTGACTTAGGAGAAGTATCCCCATAATAACCTAGGGTGAAAATAAAATTAGGTCACTCAATTTATTTCTCTAACTCCCCCTGGGAGAGAGTGTAGAAGGATTAACTAAAGATTAGTAATATCTCTTTACCATAAACCACAACTTATTTAAGGACTATTCATTTTGTTGAAAGCAAAACCTCCATTAAATACAAGTAACATGAAAAGAACACTCCCTTATCAACTACTGTGCAGTTCATTGAACCCTAATTTGTAGGGGTAATTCTTTTTTTACCTTTTAATAAAAACTTAATTAGTGCCCATTATTTAATGAGCCCCTCTTATATAGTAAAAAACTGCCTACACGTTGAGTCAAAAAAACAAAAAAAAAAAGAAGACATGGCATTATTTCAATCTTGAAAAGTCATAATCTTATAGTAAGCATAGTTTCTAAAATGGCCCTCTAGAGATTTCTAAAAAACATTGTGTCCCTGTGATTGTGTAGGATGGTGGGGTTGACTTTAAGTGGAGAAATTAAACCAGGTGTGGCTGACTCCAAGTTTTAGATCATACCTGTGTCTTTTGTTTTGTCTTTTGTTCTGCTTTGGATATATTTGAGACTTTTAATGGATCTTTGATATGAACAGTTAACATGTGTCTTTGATATGAACAGTTAACTCTCAAGTAACCAGTCACATTCCACTCTCCCCCTGTCCTGGTCCTGTCCCCAGAGGTGTACCACAGTGACCCTTCCATGTGGATTACACTGTTCTAGAAGGCAGCCCTTTGGGGCAGGATCTTCCCCAAATGGCTTCAGCCTGGAAGCTGAAGGTTCCATATGGAAGGAACCTGGAGGGTTCCTATAATCCAAAGAAAAGTCACATTTCTGCACAGGCAAAATGGTGGAAGTTCATCTGCTTCCCAGGCAGGTCTCTCGCCTTGGTGATCACAGAGGAATTATCATCAGACACTTCTGTGGTGACATTTTCAAATATGAATTTGTTTCCTGTCCATGGAGTTCCCTAGACTTCACGTGGTAAATCTCAGTCTCTAATCTGGTTCTGTTGACAGACGCCAGGCATGGACAGAAGCACCCGCTGCCTGAGAGAGGGTGGGAATAACACTCTTCAGATGACTATCTTCACTGAAATTCTGGAAACCCTTTTGCTGTGGAGTGATTGTAGGCATCTCCTACCCCAAATTCATATGTTGAAACCTAACCCCAAAGTGATTGGAGTTGTCCCTTTGAGAGGTGATTATGTCAAGCAGAAAGAGTCCTCATGATCGACATAAGTTCCCTTTTAAAAAATTCCAAAGAACACCCTCACCCCTCCTGCTATGTGAAGACACAATAAGAAGACAAAGTCTGTTAACCAGGAAGTGGACTCTCAGCACACCCTGAATCTGTCAAAGCTTTCCTGCAGAGTTTCTAAGTCTCCAGAATTATGAGAAATAAATTTCTATTGTTTATAAGCCAGCCAGTCTACGTCATTTGGTTGTAGCAGGTCCAACAGACTAAATCAGCTTTCAAATTCTTAAATTAAAATTAGACTAAAATTGGCCCAAAAGGTTTTAAACCACTTCCTTTGTTTGTTTGTTTTGTTTTTGCAATTCTGGAAATCTCTTCCCTTGAAGGTCTAACAGTGGTCCAAAAGCCTCGCTTCAGAGTATGGAAAAGATGTAACTGTCCATTGCTTCATCTTTTATCTTTTGCTGAAGAGAGAGCAAGAGCATCCTTTTAATTAGCATTCATCAACATTAATTTTGGTTTGGTCTTTTTTACAGTTAGATTAGAGCCATCCTAGTGACAGAGATTATGTTTAAAACAATAAATACAGCCCCTGTTCACAATCACCTTGTACATGTAAGGCACTATGTGAAGGTGGAGCCTTGCCACCAACACTGAGCTGTAGATATTATTCCTATTGAACAAATAAAAACCTGAAGCACAGGGAAGTGAAGCAAATGTGCAAGGTCACAGAGATCTGTCAGTGACCACCAAATGAATCTTCCTAAAGAAATGAGAGTTCTTTTGTACCACGATTCCATATTGCTTGAATGCATGTGGCTGTCTGTCTCTCTCAAAGCCTCAGTTGGAAATCAGCTCCATGTGAAGGTGAAAGTCCTGAGCTGTGATCTCATACAGTTGTAATTTAAGCCCCAGCTGGTCTGCTTGTGGTCTGAATGATTTGGGACAAATTCCGTAAATGCTCCAACTCTCAGTTTTTTCTTCTACAATAATGGGAGATTTAAATAAAATTCCCTTAAATCTTTTATTATTGCAAGGAGATTTAAGGGAATAATGTCAGATAAGAAAAAGTACACAAAGCTCTCAATGTGGTAGCTAATACTGAGCTTTTTAAAAACTGTAATTACCATCATCATCATCATCATCATCATCATCATCATCAATCACTCTATTAAAGAAATAACATGCAGAATAATTCATGTAGGCCTTGAAATCAGAGAAGAAATGAGTGGGATTCTTGGCTTTGACAAACTCTGACTCTGAACATATTCCCTAATATTTATAATTGTTAGTGTCTGAATCATAAAATGTCTTTGATGATAATATTTACCCTTCCAGATTGTTGGAAGGATTTAAGATAATCTGTTCTAAGTGCCCAGCTTGGGCACTCTGTAAAGGCTAACATACTACTCTTCTTAGTCTGCAAAAGCCTGTTCAATACAAATGCCTGGATGTGCCACTTAGAAATTGAATAGGGCCTATTGAAGGGTGTTTGCAAACCATCTTGAAAACTTTCAAAGAGCACTATTGATTTTTTCCTGGATATTTCAGGTATTTGCTCCAACACTACGAGACATAAAATAGCCTAACAAAATGTTACAGCACATTTTGTCCTTGACATTGCTATCCTAATGTGTGTAATTTGTTGTTATGTGGAGCCTTGACTCCAGGGTTATTTAGCAACCCTCAGTAGCTTGCCTTTTGTGTTAGAAGGTTCTTGGAACCATCGGCTATGGTTTGGATGCAGTTTGAATGTGCTCCCCAAGAGCTAGAAGCTTAGTCCCCAGTGATGCTGAGAGCTGGTGGGAACTTCGAGAAGTCGGGCCTCGTTTAACGGGAGACAATTAGGTGACTGTGGGCATTGCACTGTGAAGGGATTACTGTAGTTCTCCCTGATCCCTGAGTAGTGTCCAAGAGGGCAGGTTATTAGGAAAGGAGTGAGCTTAGCTTTTGACTTCCTCTATTTTTCTTCTTTCCATGAGATCTCTTCTGTACATATTCCCACCATTGTTGGGACATCTGCCCCAAGACCCATATCCTCCTTCTTGGAAAAGGATATAATCTATGTTTCTAGGAGAAAGTTTGCAAATCTCTGTGATCGGTTGTGTCATGGTAATGCAAAATAAAGAGATAATTAAAATTCTTGTAACTTCTTCCCACATACAGCTTCCTTTCCATTTTGGCCTTCCCATATTTAGTTTTAATATTTGTAGAGTAACCAGCAGATCAGATACAGTCAAAAGATTTCTCTGGGTGGGGGGAATGCAAAATAACTCTTTTAAACATAAGAAATGTTTACTTCTTCGTGTTTACCTAGATGTGATATTAAATAACTAGCAATACATTTCATTTATATCATAATTTTAAATCTTCATGAATTTATTATTCTTTACCAAAATCTTCTGTGTGATATATTGTCAGATATGTGTTTTACAAATGATAGACAGTTGGGTGTGGCTGAGTGGAGGAGTGCATGCTCAGCATGCACAAGGTCTAGGATTCAATACCCAACATTAAAAACAAAAGCAAAAAAGAAAACAAAAACATGATAAAAAAATTATTTCAAAGGATTTGAAAAGTTCATAATATAGGCAACCAGTTAGAGTTTGAATCTTGAATGACCCCCAAAGTCTCATTGACCAATGACCAGAGGTGGTACATTTGGGAAGTGATTGGAATATGACTCTAACCTTATCAGTGAATTTACTCACTTGATTGATTAACTATTAATTTGATAAATCGAACATACTACTGGTCAGTGATGGAAACTGTAGGCAGGTGGAACATATTTGGAGGAAGTAGGTCATCTAGGAACATATCCTTGGGGACTATATCATGTCCCTGGCCCCTTCCTTCCTCTCTCTTTCTCTGCTTCCTGCTGCAATGAGCTGAGAAGTTTCTCTCTGCTATGAATTTATCTTGACATTCTGCCTTGCCTGAACCCCAAAGCACTGGAGCAAGATGACCATGGACTGAAACCTCTGAAACCATAAACAAAATAAAAGCTTACCTCTTTAATTTGCTTGTTTGGTCATAACAACAAAACAATGCAAAACCTTAATCAGCAATTCATAATAAAAATAAAGGAAAATAGAAAAAGGGAAAGACAATATAAAATAAATTAAAGCAAAGAAAATTATTAGAAAGGCAAATCTCAAATATAATTATAGCAGTGGGTAGGCATTTTCTAATTCTTAAACATTTTAAACTGGAACCAGACAGGGATGCCGTCTTTCACCACTTCTATTCAACATCATCCTTGAAACACTAGCCAGAGCAATTAGACAGACCAAAGAAATTAAAGGAATATGAATAGGAAAAGAAGAATTCAAGCTGTCACTATTTGCTGATGACATGATTCTGTATTTAGAAGATCCAAAAAACTCCACTAGAGAACTTCTAGAACTAATAAATGAATTCAGCAAAGTAGCAGGATATAAAATCAATATGCATAAATCTAAAGCATTTCTAGTCATAATTGAGGAATACTCTGAAAGAGAAATTAGGAAAACCATTCCATTGACAATAGCCTCAAAAAAAATAAGATAAAAGAAAATACTTGGGAATTAATCTAACAAAAGAGATGAAAGACCTCTACAATGAAAACTACAGAACACTAAAGAAAGAAATTGAAGAAAACCTTAGAAAATGGAAACCTCCCATGTTCTTGGATAGGCAGAATTAATATTATCAAAATGACCTTTCTACCAAAGGCACTATACAGATTCAATGCAATTCCAATGCATTGAAATTCCAATGCAATTAAAATTCCAATGACATTGCTCATAGAAATAGAGAAGGCAATCATGATCTTCATCTGGAAGAATAAGAGTCCTCAAATAGCCAAGACAATTCTGAGCAGAAAGAGTGAAGCAGGAGGTATCACAATACCAGACTTTAAACTATGCTACAGAGCAATAGTAACAAAACAGCATGGTACTAGAACCAAAATAGACAGGCAGACCAATGGTACAGAATAGAGGACACAGAAACAAAACCACATAAATACAGTTTTCTCATATAAGACAAAGGTGCCAAAAACATACAATGGAGAAAAGATGGCCTGTTCAACAAATGGTGCTGGGAATACTGGAAGTCCATACGTAGTAAAATGAAATTAAACCTCTATCTCTCACCCTGCACAAAACTCAACTCAAAATGGATCAGGGACTTAGGAATTAGATCAGAGACCCTGCACCAAATAGAAGACAAAGTAGGCCTGAATCTTCATCATGTTGGCTTAGGATCAGACTTCCTTAACAAAGCTTCCAAAGCACCAGAAATCAAAGCAAGAATCAACAAATGGAATGGACTCAAACTAAAAAGCTTTTTCTCAGTAAAGGATACAATCAATAATGGGAAAAGAGAGCATACAGAGTGGAAGAAAATCTTTTCCACATGCACTTCAGATAGAGCACTAATCTCCAAAATTTATAAATACCTTGCAAAACTTTACACCAAAAATACAAAGAATCCAATCAATAAATCAGCCAAGGATCTGAACAGACACTTTACAGAAGAAGATGTACAGACAGTCAATAAATATATGAAAAAGTGTTCAACATCTCTTGTAGAAAAATGCAAATTAAAACAACTCTAAGATTTCATCTTACTCCAATTAGAATGACTATTATCAAGAACACAAACAATAATAGATGTTGGCCTAGCTATGCGGAAAAAGGCACACTTTTACATTGTTGGTGGAGTTGCAAATTTGTACAGCCACTCTGGAAAGCAGTGTGGAGATTCCTCAGAAAACTTGGAATGGACTCACCTTTTGACCCAGTTATCCCACTCCTTGGTTTAGACACCAGGAACTTAAAATTAGCATACTACAGTAACACAGCCACATCAATGTTTATAGCAGCGCGATTCACAATAGCTAGATTGTGGAACCAACCTAGATGCCCTTTAACAGATGAATGGATAAAGAGGCTGTGGTATGTATACACAATGGAGTATTACTCAGCCATAAAGAATAATAATATTATGGCATTTGCAGATAAATGGATGGAATTAGAAAATATCATGCTAAGTGAAATAAGTCAATCCCCCAAAAAACAAAGGCCAAAGGATAAGTGGATGATGATATAGAATCGGGTTGAGGGGGTGGGAGTGAGAGAAGAATGGAGGAACCTTAAATTACGAAGAGGGAAATGAGAGAAGGAGTGGGTGGGAATGTGAAAAATGGTGGAATGAGACAGACATCATTACCCTATGTACATGTATGATTACATGAATGGCACGAATGTACATCATGTACAACCATAGAAATGAAAGGTTGTACCCCATTTGTGTACCATGAATCAAAACGAGTCTAAATATTAAAAAATAAATAAATAAATAAATAAATAAATAAAATAACAACAGAAGAAATGTGAAATTCTTCATTTTAAGCAATAAACCCCTGTTTTACATAATGGAGCTCATGTTCTACTAATTGACATTTAATCTTGAGCTAGCTTTTCCAATTAAGTGTTATTGCTATATTTCTTTCTGCAAATAAATTATCATGGGAAAATGAAATAGTGTATATTCTAGAGGTGTTTTTTCCCCTGTTCCCAAGTGAGGGCTTTGCATGGCAGTGTGATTTCCCCAACATTGCAAATCTGATTCTGCACTTACAATTTGAAATTATGTCTAATTTTGCAGATTCTTGCAGACTATTCTCTATAAGGATTTTTTTCTTTTTTTTACCTTTCATAATTCAATAAGAAACCGTGGATTTGCCAGGATTTTCCTTTATGTTTGGAAAGAAATCAACATTGTAAAAGGTTTAGCAGCTGGCACTAATGAAATAAAATTGAATTAACTCAGTGAAATTGAATATAGTCAATGAAAGTAGGGCTGCACAATGGCACCAGTTGGTCTCTTTACTGAATTAAATGTAATTTTGAAAATATGTTTCACTGTATATTATGTTTTGTTAATCTCACAATAGCAAATTCCTCAGAAACACTGTCATTCTTACTGTTTCAGAGAAAATAAACCTTGGGACCACAGAATATAGCTTTTAGGTTCAGGAATACTCTCTGCCATAGATTGATTTATGTTTTCATTTTATGCCATTTTATCAAAATGCTCAATATATTTGACAAGCAGTACTTGTCAGGCAGGAGGGGATACCTAATAGATAATATTTTCATTATTCCAGATACACACCAGGTAATTGGTTGATTACATTCAAGCTGTCTTCTTATTTTAAAAGTGCATAGTTGCAGAACTATTTTGAAAGGCAGTTTTATTTTTTTTCCCAAGTCTAACACACATATATTAAGATATTTTAAAAATTTTTAAATGAAATCACCTTTTAAATTTTCATTCAACACATGTGTTTAAAACTATACATCCAAAGTAAATAAACATTGTGTCCAGGGATCAAGAAGAAATTTTTTTATTATTATTTAACTTCAATAGACAATATCACATTTAAGGTCCTGGGAACACCTCATAGCCAGAGGAATTTCACTGAGATCCTAATTTCTCTAATTTTTTCTTTTTTTTTTTTTCATTTTGGATAAATCATCAAGTACTTTTCAGGTCTCAGGGAATCCTAACTTCCCGAATACATAACCCACATTCCCAAAACATAGTGATTTACAATAACAACATCATTTATTTTTCTTACAGTTCTGCAATTTGGGAAGGTTTGGCAGAGACAGTTCTGCCCAGCTGTCAGCAGTATCCATTGTTTTCCATTTTGGATGAATTCTCAAATGATTTTAAATCTCAGTTACAAAACCAAGATTCCCCAAACATAGTGGGTCCACTTTCAAGTCCCTGGCCATGGCTACTTATTGGTCCAGGCTGAGAAGTCTCAGTTTCTTTCATCGAGGGTCTGTCCACAATCTCTGTCTTTCCTTTTTGCATGGCAGACACATACCAAGAACAAATGCCCCAGAAGAACCAGGCAAGATAGGTTCTTTTGGAGAAAGCAGCTCACTTTTACCATAGTAGATGGCCATCCAAATTTAAGATTAAGGAATGCGGAAGCAAGGATCCTCCTGACAAAGCAGATGCATGGGGTAAGGAAAACTCATAGCGTGGGAGAGGTTCTGGCAAACATTTTCGGAAAATACAAGGTCATGGTTGGTCGTTTGACCACAAAAATTTAGATACCCCCCACATGCACAATACATTGGTCGTTTCCCCAAGGTATACCTCATTGCACAGAGACCCAAGTCCAGAATCTGCCACCCAATCAAGTTCAGGAGTAGAGGCAGCTCTTGGGTCCTGTTAATCAGAACAACTTCTTCAATCCCATTTCACGTCCTCTGATGAGATGAGAACTAAAAAGATGAATTATTTGCCCAGCACACACATCTATCAGCAGGGCAGGTAACAGGAATGGGATAAGTGTTGTGGACACAGACATTCAAGAAGGGGGAAATTTGAAGAGCATAGCAGTTATCAGTGTATCAATGAAAAGAAGACAGGCACATGTGGCCAATTCCTTCATGGAACTCAGTCTACCAACCGGGAATTGTTCCTTGTGATGCTTTTCTCCACCCTCTGGACTACTGACTTTGTTCTGAGTCACTCTTTCTCTTCTAAGAAACAGTCTGTTTGCAGTGGCTGGGTTGGTTTTCTACCTGCAGACTTGTGGGAATTCAAGGAAGTGTTTCATTTTGTACTGTCTCTGACATTTCCTTCAGAGCCTGATGCAACTTCTTCAAAAACTTTAAAGTTTTTGCTTATCAATTTATATTCAACTCTGTTAGGTAAAAGCTATACTTCCAGGTGAACCCTTCTTTACTCTCTATTCCACATTAAATTTCTGCAAGGGAATGGCCACAGCGTTCCTAAAAGTCCTGTTGTTTAAGAGTTGGTGGAACATACTCTTTCTAAAGGACTCTGAAAGGGTCTATGAAGCATCACTCTAAGTGTTTCTGAGGTCTTCAAGGATCTCACAGGTCTATACTGAATGTGGTTTCTATCTGGAAACCATTTCTTAATTATAGAATAGCTTGCCATCTGCAGAGTATGGAAATGAGAACCAGTGTTCTGATATAATTCCAAGCCCATTAATTCCTGCTGTATTTATAATTCCATAAAAAATTTAAAAAAATTAAAAGTTAAAGTTTGCTTAGAAAAGTAACAGTGTAATAGTTCCTTTTTATAAAATTCTCTCTGCTCTCCCATTTCCCTAAGGGCAGCTAGAAGAAGCAGTTTGGTACTCCAATAGTCTGTCTCCATATTATTTTGATCAGCATCAAGTTAACCAAGTACATTTCCTATGCTCCGCCTCAGTGCAGGTGACAGTGACACAGAATCTTCCCCATGCCATCACCAGCATCCCTTTTCCTTCAGCCTCTGAAAACATTTTTCTTGCTTTCCTCTAAGTCTTTGCTGCAAACGCTCAAAGATTCCTTTGACTTTTGTTAGTAATTTGCTGAAAATTATTTGGGCGTACTGAAGCCAGAATTAAAGAAAGGCAGTTAGTGTAAATAGATGATCAGGTCAGATAGAAAAAATGGAGGACAGTTTGGATCTAGAAAGTTGGAGGCCACCCCTGGAAATTGAAATGTCAGTGTCTCCAGAGCCCTTTGATTACCAAGCTTACCCTTCCAAAAGGTTGCATACAGGAAGTTGCTAATTAATGCCTCCTGGACTGCTTCCTGCCTGGATCACTCCTTTTGGCCCTTCCCCTGCTGCCCATCTGCTTCTCACCTTTTGACCATCCCACCAGCATCTCCTGGGACTAGTCACATAGGCAGGAAGGAGAGAAATAAGGGGGGAATGAGTAGAAGAACAAAGAAAGTAAAGTCTACAAAAGGAGCAGGCGCTCTCACTTGTTGGGATACCAGAATACCAGCCATGGCCCCTTTATTCCTCCTGGCAGAAGTCTGTTTACTACTTGTAAATAAAGCTTGATCTATGTGCTTGCCTTGGCGTGCTTTTCTAATGTTCAAAGTTTAGCATTTGAGGAAGAAGAACTCATCACCAATACCCAGTGGTATCAGTACCACTCCCCACAGTTACAAAGCCAATCTTACTTCCTTGGGTTCTTGTGATGGTAGTATTCCACCCACACTACTGAAACCCGGTCCGGTTATTTATTTCTATGAAATGTTGTCCCCACATCTTAATTGCTAAAAACAATGTCCATTTGAAGTCAAAATTGGGGACAGGCAGTTAGTGTAGAATAGAAAATCTGGTCAAATCGAGGAATGGAGGCCATCAAAGTCTGGGAAGTTGGAGACACCCTGGGAGATTGGAATGTCAGTGTCTCCAGAGCCCTTTTGATCACCAATGTTACCTGGCTTAACGGCCCCTCCCAAAAAGCTGCAGACAGGGAGTTGCTAACTAATGCCCCATGGGCACCTACCTGCTATCCTTTCGGCCCTCCCCCTGCCCATCCACTTCTCAGCTTTTGCATGTCACCTTTTTGCTGTGTCACTGGGGTCTAGTCCCTTAGGCAGGAAGGAGAGATAGATAAGGATTGGAGGAAAGAACAGAACAAAGAAGACCCTAACCTATAAAAGATGTAGGGTGCAGTCACTTCAGGGAATTCTAGAACATCAGCCATGGCCCTCCTTCTCCCTCCCCGAAGTAGTCTGTGTTACTACCTTTAAATAAAACCTGCTTCACCTGCTTGCCTTGGTGTGCTTCTCTGGCGTTTATACTTCAACACCTGAAGAAGCAGAACTTGTCATCGGTAAATGGCGGTATGACATTTTCTTGCTTACAAATGCAAATCTGAGCAGGGATCACTGAGAAGTAGGTGCTGGAGAACAGCCCAGGACCTGGGATCATGGAGCACAGATCCTACTTTTTTCCATGCAGGTTGCTCCACAGATTTCTAGGATGTCCTCATGGCGTGGTGACCAGGTTCAAAGTATGAGCGTTCAAAGAGAATCAGGCAGATAAAGCACAGAATTTGAGGTTCCAGTTTGAAAAGCCACTTCCATTACGATCGTTAGCACAACATTGTTCTGGAGGAAGAAAGAACAATCCAGCCTCTTGATGAGCAGTCTCTCAAATTCACTTTGTATAAACAGCAGGCCCACAGGGATTATTATGGCCACTTTTGAAAAATGTGATCTGCCACATTTCATGGTTATTTTATCTCTTTGGTGCAGTAATATGATTATTAAACTATAGATTCAATAGTCCAACAATAATTGAGTAGAATATAATATTTTTCCTGTGCATCTGTTTATTTTATCCAAATTATTAGCCTGCTATTTTTCCCCTGTGTGCTTTCTCCTTCACAAAAGGATATCAACTTTGATTGCATCAGCAGTTAGAGGAAATGTTAGTTTTCTGTATGTTACCAAAACTCTTCACTTAATTTTTCTAACTAAAAGGCTTATCACATGTTTCTACAACACAAGATGCTAGATGATGAACACGGACTTTAATATACAATATATACAAATCTTCCCCCTTCCTACTTGAAGTTAAAAATGGATTTTAACAACTTTCCTCTAAAGTAAGTATTAAAGTTTAGTTTGTCTCTTGTACTTTATATCATTATTTTCTTTCCATACATTTTAAGGCCCATAACACAAATATAGTAAATTTCTGATGAATAGATGGTTTAAGTTAAAATGAGAGTTGGCTTCTTAAAATTCCTTTCTGTAAGTATAGTACATTTAATTTAAATAAAGAATTTACTTTGACTCTAAAAATATTTACCACATGGAAGTTTCACTAACAATGTTCAGTAGTAAAGCTAATAACCTCAGAAACTGAACACATATGTGTACATGCATGCACATATAACATATATGGGTGTGTATGTGTGGAATTTATAACTCTCTTTATACATGGGAAATTGGTTCCAGGCCCCCCTTTAGATTCCAAATCCTGCAGATGTTCAAGTCCCTTTTATAAAATGGTGTAGTATTTGCTTATCATCTTTGCATATCCTCCCATGTACTTTAAATAATCTGCAAATCATCTGAGAGCTAATACAATATAAATGCTACATACATGGTTGATATACTGTTTTCCTTAGGGATAATGACAAGAAAAACATTTTACATGCTCAGCATGGGTGCATTTTTGATCTGCAATTGGTAGAACCATGGATTTGGAAACAGCAGATGGGGAACCCAAGAATGCAGAGGCCAACTCTGTGTGTGTGTGTGTGTGTGTGTGTGTGTGTCTCCCATAGCCACTCATTGAAAAAGTGAAAAACATTTCCTTTCTGAGAAAAAGAATCAGACCCCAATATAGGCTTAGCAGTTACAAAATCATTATTTACATGTGATGCTTTCAGTATCTTTTATAGATCTCTGTATACAAAAATATTATCTTGAACAAAATAATGGAATTTTCCTCTCTGATGTGAAAACTGAGCTTGTTTTTTGCAGCACCAGCTCTCAATTCAGGACTGAATTTGAGATAAGCACAGAGATATTTTCAGCTGAAAGGAGATGATTGTTTCCTTGTTCCTGGGGCTTGTTAAACATGGCAGTGTATAAGAAGCTGAAAGCCACACCAAGTGTTCCCTCAGCAGTGAGTGGCAGGATGCTTATCTTTCACATAATCCTGAATTTATCTAAGGGAAAAATAGAATAAATCTCATCCTGAATAGATAATCAGACAGACTGAAGCTCATAAAGTTCTACTCTTTTTCCAAAACCAAATTCTCATGATTAACAGAAAATTCAGAGAAAGGATCACTTATCCAATCACACACTTGTGTTGAAAAGAGAAAAAAAAAAAATCCCTCATTTTTATCTGCAGTTTTTCTAGGAGATTTTTAAGACTTGGTATACTCCCTCAATCTCAAAACCTAGTAGCAGTTAAAACCATTTCAAAATGTTCTTTTTTTTCTTCATTAATTGAACATTTATTACTATTTGGTTAAGCAATTTAATTTCCAAAAGTCATTGAAAATAGCAATCACATAGACAAAACTTTAATGGGAAGAACATTTTCTAGAAATACACTCATCCTAAAGTTCTATAACTACTGTTGACTTTACACCCAGCATATAAAACATATGCAATGACAGCAATAAATTTTCTACTTCCTGATCCCAAAGACTCAATGATAATAATTTCACTGTATGTTGTATCCCATATGCTACTTAATACAAAATATCCAACAGTTCCTGGTGGACTCTGCCATAATGAGGGCACTAGGAAACGGAACCACACAGCAGACACTACACAGTGGTGTGTTGGGTTGAGCACAGAGCTCTCGGGTCCAGTGCTGCTCTCAAGATTTTCTTTTATAACAAGATTTTTCTGAAGATTCTGCTTCTTTTTGAAGCCAAGAATCTTCTCCCTTGAATTGAGGAGATCCTGAAAGGACCACTCCCATTTTCCCCAGAGCCTTGAAACTGGCTCACATGAGGACAAAGTTAACTAGTAGGGCAGTTGCTGCACCCAGTCCAGTTTTCCCAAGTGTCCAGAGTGGCAAATGAATTATGGTTCTTGAGCCGCCCAGAGACAGAGGTGATGTCTCTCCTGGGAATTTCTTGGTGCAAAGGAGCCAATTGAAGATTGCCCAGTCGCTATGGTGACACCCTGTTCAAAAGGGGGTTCTGTGCCAGCCACAGAGCTCTTCAGTTCTTGACCTCAAGTTCAAATGCCGGCTTCCAGGGAGGGCAGAGTTCTGTGCGCAAGCTGATAATTATAATTAGGATGTGCAGAAGTTGGTCCTTCACTTTGAGTGCTTTGAAGAAACTTTCTCACAATAAATCCTTTTAATGCTATAACCTTTTAATGATATAAACGTGCTGAGCTGACTCATGGTCATTGCACTCCATCTGAGTGTGGTGCCCACTGGACCCAGCTTTTTCTCTATTTGTGTGTCTGTTTGTTTTTCCTAATCCCCTATAACCCTTTGTCCAGTTTCCTGAACTAATCATCATTCTGGTCACAAAAAACAAGTATTTAGCCACACTTACCTTTCTGTTTTCTTGAAAGTAGGCCTGGAATTCACCTTCCAGTTCAGAGTCCCTGTTAAGAGCTCATCCCCTGCTGAGCTCACAGATTTCTAGATGTAGCAGGAGATTTATGTGTTCCTTGGCCAAGTTTCCACACAGATTTCAAATGGTTTCCCATGAAGTGGCCTATTTTAAATAATGGTAATCATTTCTGTAGCACTTACCAGAAAGTTTTTGCTGTGAAGAAAGCAGTTTATTGTGATGATGTCAGACTTTTTCTTCATTACAAGAGAAGCCAGCTCTTACATGGAACCCACCATTGATGAGCCAATTGACCACCAATCAGCACAGCTGCCAGCACAACTCCTGCTAGTCAGAACTTGTTGTTTCCACATGCAAAGACAAAACCTTCAGCCTTCATGTGTCCCTGGCAGCTCATTGCAGAAACAGACTTTTCTTGAATTTCACCTTTACCAACAAATTTTACAAATGTTACAATATGAAATTTATTCAGGAAACCCAATGACTCATCAACTTGGACGGAAAAGCTGTCACTGACATGTCATGAATATGTCAACTTATGGTGCTGCGTGAGAGTGAAATTTTATCAGTTTCTTGTACAGAAGTTGCTTGGGCATTTTTACTCCCCGTAGCGTAACATTCTGGCATCATTAGTTCCTTGCCAACTACGTGACTTTTCCTTTTCTGGGCAATAAGTTATGCTGCTAAATAATTTGTTTCTCAAACCTTTTAAATGCCTGTGGATTTTAAACAAAAGTTTAGCTTTATTTTGAGCTTCTGTTCACTGTTTAAGTAATCAGTATTACAACTTGTCAAATAACTATGACTTTTTAGTAAGTGGCTTTTCCATTTTGCTGGTGCTATTGACATATTTTAAAATTGTTTTCCATAAATGATGTAAAATGGAGCAGACAACTGGGATGTCCAGTCCCAATGCCAAGTGCCCTTCATTGTGAAGACAGACTTATATCTTACTGTGCCCCTTGCTATTTTGTTAAGTGAAATGATTTAAAGCACTGTGTTGTTTTGACACTGACCTTATCAGGAGTCAACATTCCTAGGCATAGAACTTTCCTTTTTTATCTCACCCTTTTCCTTCAAAACTTGCTTTACTGAACCATCAGACATGCTTATAAAGCAACAACGTTAATCAACAGAAGGACATAATAAATAGCTAAGTGAGAACATTTCAAAATATATCAAAATAATATATTTCCTTTCTCACCTACACAATCTGTACTTAGCAATGTTTACAACAACAAAATAGCACCCAACTGAGTCATGGTAAGTGAAAGTGCTTTCAATGGAATGGAGATTTCCCCAGGCTTCTGTCATTCCTACAGGGTGGGTCTCCTTAAGAAGTGCCCTGGCTTCCTAAGACGGTTACTCATGAGGACAGGCTGACCTCACCTGTGGAATCCCTGCTCTCTGAACTTGTGTGCTCAGCAATTGTCAGTGGCTTCTCTGATCTCATATCAAAAAATAGGAAGTTGCTGGGCGTGGTAGCACAAGCCTGTAATCCCAGCTGCTTGGGAGACTGAGGCAGGAGGATCAAGAGTTCAAAGCCAGCCTCGGAAACTTAGTGAGGCCCTAAGCAACTCAGTGAGACCTTGTTTCTAAACAAAACACAAAATAGGGCTGGGGATGTGGCTCAGTGGTCAAGTGCCCCTGGGTTCAATTCCCAGTACCAAAAAAAAAAAAAAAAAAAAATTAGGAAGTCAAGCTAACCCATTCCCTCTGCTCAGGGCTAGGTGGGGCTAAAGGATTTCTAATAAAAATGCTAACAGGATGGCTTCCTTGCTGCCTCTGAGTAGAAGTCCTGGCATTTTGTTAAACAGGGACTTCAAACAAATGCATTTGGTTTATTCTGCTTTTTGTCTTGTTCTCTCAAGGAACTCTGCATAAATCATGGAAATCACAGATTCCACAGAATCCCAGTAGAAGCCAAGTTATGATAAGCAATTTCTACCTGTTATTGAGCAATTTTAAATCCTGTCATGAAGAGGCACTTCATTACTTTCTGGGTGTTTTATTCATATTTACACATCTCTCTGCTCTTCTGGAGCTATGTATATGAATTCTTGGTAAATAATTCTTTGCTGAGCAGAATAAAATAGATAATAAGGCAGAAATAGCAAAAGCTACTAACTCCATGCTCTTTAAGAGACAGCAGATCTAACTGGAGAAAAGATGGATAAATTCTGAAAAAAAAAAATTAAAGAACTAAATGTAGCAATGAGAGAAAGCCTAATGAAAGAGTACTTGGCCAGCTAGGCATGGAAACTCAAACCACAGACAGCAGAACACGATCAAGGTTCAAATACAAATATCCTGACACCATCAGTTTAGCGATGTGGAAATTTCCTCAACCTTTGTGCTCCTGGAAAACATGGAAGGCAAAATATCCTCCCATTCCTTTGTCTTCTGGACAGCGGTTTACTGCAAGGAGTCACCTTCAAAAATGACATAAGCAAGACTTGAAGTTGTTCCTTGGTTAACCTTTGACAAGATCAGACAAGAACCCTCCACCTTCCCCTTTTGACTCTTTTAAATGGTTAGGTAAACTTTTCATGTCCACCGATCAATCTGGAGCAAATGCCTACTAACTTGACTTGCCCAAACTCAAGTCGAACTTTTGCTCTCTCCACAGGTCTTGGACCACAAATCACCTTTAGAGTGTGGAACGATCCCTCTCAATGATACCTTCTGAGAATCCCCTAACCCCAGGGGAAGCTTTTCCCTGATCAACCTTCTGTTGACTGCATCTGCTCATCCTACTATCCAACAGTTATTTTTTGCTTGCTTCTTGACTATTCTGCCTAAAGAAGAGTTCCTCCTGCCTTTGAGACACACAGATCTTCTGCAACCCTTCTTCTAATTGCCATGTCCCCTCTCCCCTTACAACAGTCCTTCTCTCTCTACTGCAGGAGTCTGTACCCAAAGTCTTGATACGGAAATTTCCATCCTTGTCCAATGATGAGGTCAAATTTGGGGGGGAAAAATGAGGAAGTTTGATTGCTTTGCTAAGCAAAGGAGAAAGGCGATGAACTCAAGTCACAGAGGCTGCCATTCTAAGTGCTAGGGGAAAGACAGCAAGTTAAAAAAGGTGTTGCAAAGGCTGTTTTTCCAAGCATCAATGTCAATTGATCTAATTAATCCTCAATTTATAGCTGAAAGAGCTGTTGTTCCAGTTCCCAGGTCCTGAGTCTCTTTACTCTTGTGTACAGTGAGTGTAAAATATGTGCTCAGATAATTCAGCTTAGGACAGGAAGAAGGTTAATGTCCCACACTTGGGGAGGAGAAGAGAGAAGAGGACAAAAAAAATGTTAATTTTAATAGAAGCCACTAGTGGTCAAGCAGCAAAGTTTATATTCAAAGCATGAAGTGAACACCTGTGCTACAAGAAAGATCTCCTCTTAGCTAAATCCAAATTTGTTTTATTATTTAACAGATTCTGGTGATTTCTCACACAAAAGACACAACCGAAATCTAGAAAAGCTTATGTACAAAATACTCATTTCAATATTTTAACTAATAACACAATATTGAAAGAATCTCAAATTCTACCAAAGGACTGGTTTTAAAAAGCATGATATATCCATTCATTGTACAAAGGGAAAAAATGCCTACAAGTACTGAGTAGCATCCAAAGTATGGTGCTAAATAAAAATAAATAAATAAGACATTGTATGTGAGAAAGTATGACCAACCTTATTTGTGTGAATGTCCCTCTGTAGGGAGGGGAGAAGGTGGACTTGGGTCAAACCATGCAAGGTCCACGGCTGAGGGCTCATAACAATAGCCGGATTAACGAGAGAAAAGCATGAAAACGTATTTAATTGAAGTTCTATGTGACACGGACCTTTCAGCAGGTCCTGGGACCTGAAGAAACAGGTACACCTGCGTATGAAGTTTTACTGAGGAAGTGGATAGTCATGGAGAATTGCAACTGAATAAAAAAAGTCTGACACAATGTTAGTGAACGTGGCAAGGCCCATTCAGGGGCTTCTCCATGACTCTGTGTCTTTGGAAACAAGGGTGCTCCTTTCCTCAGAGTATGGGGAGCACCTCTTACATGAGGTGCTCCTGACCTGTCTCAGGGGAAGAAGAAACCCTTCCTAGCTTTTCTGGATGCTTCAGGGAAGAAGGGAGGGGTGGAAGGTGATTGTAACCCTCCCACTTCAGCAGTTTTCTCAAATGTTATATTTTGGGTCACTGTGTTCTGAGCCCCATTACGTACATATTCATATATAATGACAGTGTACATAAATACACAGATACATGCATAAATATATATATATATGTATAATAAAAACATATATATTTGTATACATGGTGATTTCTTCTAAAATAGTAGCTAAATAAAAATATCCTAATAATCTTTTTCTCTAGGAATGGCTATAGGTGTCAAGGTGCAAGGAAAATTAATTTTTAATTCCATAATTTTTGTACAATGAGAACATATAGCTCTATGCATATATCATCTTATTGCTTTTTCATAAAATGCCAGTTAAATATGAATGTGCTATAATAGACTGGTTTTTAAAAAATGAAAACAATAATTCTGTCAAACTCCAACACCTTCATTATTTCCATTATTCTATAAAGTAAAATTTGACACTGTAAACCTTATTTCCTTTCCCTGATCCCTTTTGGTATCCCACTACTGTAAGAGTTAAGGGGAAATTGCAATCCTAGATAATCTAATTTTATTCTTCTTTTTTCATTAATATCAGAATTTCTGTAAATCTAGAAAGTATCCCAGAAAAATTTGGTAATGCAAAATATTAACAGTAAGTGAAACAAGTATAGAATGATGCAATGTTTCCAATTGCATGGAAGCATTAAGCAAATTATTACATTTTCCTGAAAATCAAAGCTGTCTTGAAAATCAATTGCTTTTTAACCCTTGACTTGTGGTAGTAATATAACTGTTTTTCTAATAACTCCAATTACTATTGTTTTTGCATTTCTGTGCACTAAATATAGTTTACATTTTTTTGACATTTTGGCTAGCTATGCTCCCTGGAGGGACATTGTCTCTTTGCAGAGATTTATGTGGTCTGAGTGGCAGGGTTGATAAAGCACTGACTGTTCAACAGTGTGTTTAATATAGGCCTCAGGACAGGAGAGCAATGAAGCATCTCGGGTACTCCAAGGTACAGTGGTTCTACAACAGTCATCAACAATCATCAACTGTTTCTTTTCTGAAGAAATTTGCATCAAAATGCTCAGCCCACAGGGGACTCAGCATTTACTCCCTGCTCAATGCCCAAGGAAAACAGCTGTTATGGTCATTTCCCAGTCTTTCAAGGCAGAACAAAAAGAAAAGGAAAGAAAAGAGAAAGAAGCACTATTGTAACAAGAATTTGCAAGAGAAACAGAGCTGTCTTAAAAAGAACATAATTCTGCCTTAAGGGATAACTTGAAAGCATATTACTGTCTAACAGTTGTTATGAATTATTGATTTCTTACAGGAAGCCATATTCATATGATTCAACATGAATGTGGGAGACAAAGTTTCCTGTGTTTATTATTTACCAACACCCCATTTTAACAAGAATTCTCTTAAGTTGAATTAGCTTCAATAACTCACTCTCCACATCTGATCACTTCCACAGATTGGTCCCCCTCCTCCACCATTCCCCAGGTGCTATCCCATCACCCTGGTTGGCCTTGATATCAAAATCCTCTTAGTCCATTTAGTCAGAAGTTTCCCTTATTTCCAATGTTTCATTTAAGTAAATCTTCATTCTCTCATCCCACCAGGCTCCTTGACATAAATCCTACTTTCCCTTATTTTACTCAGAGTTAAGCCTCATCTTTCCTCTGCGCTGTCAAACCCCATGGGGGTAGTCTCTATATCTATTAGAAAGGAACCATGAACAAAATCTGCTTTACCATTTTTCCAGGTGTCATTGTCATAGGGCAGAGGCCTACCACAACACTAAGGCAGCTACAGAGGCCTCCCTTAACCTTGATTCTTGCAATCATACCAGAAAGATTTCAGACATGTTGTCAGGGAGTTCAGGGACACCAAGATGGCGGAGACAGGGTATTAGAAAGAAGCCACTGAGGATAAGACAGAGACTCCTGACCCTGTTTACAATAAATCCTGTTACCATGACAGCTTCCACTACTGAGGACTTATCACCATGACAACTCTTGCCAAAGTTTCAATATTTTAAAATGACCAATTGGGATAAAGTGGGAAGTATTATAATTAGGTTTTCTGAAGTAACCTATGGGGTGAAATTGGAAAATATTCTAATCAGGTATCATAATATAATCAATATGAGCAAATGGGGTAGGATCTTCAATCAGGTCCATATAGGGAAGAGAACGCATCCACAATTCAGGACATAAGGCCCTAATTTCCAGACATTGGGGCCTTGGGCCTCTGCTCTGCCTAATGGAATGCTATTGATGCTTGTGATGAGATTCAGGGCCCAGCTGCATTTCCCCAGATGTGAAGATTCAACACTCAAGATACACCAGGGCAAGCATACAAAAAAGTTTTATTTAAAGGCTAGAACAGAGGTAGACTTCTCCTCAGAGAAGGGAATCCAGAGCTCATACCCAAAGAAGTGGGGGTGTCCTGCCCTATTATACCGTTTTAGAATTCCTTTGTTCTTGTGCTCTCCTCCTCTCTACATCCTGCCTATATGGTAAAGTGACCCAAAACATGGGCCAAAAGGTGATCCAAGGAGTGATCCAAGGGCAGGAAGGCAGCAGCTCAGGAGGCATTCATAACAGCACCTTGTAGGGAGGAACAAACCCTGGGGGCAGGTCACCTTGGCAACAGGTGGAGGAGGAGGGGAAGGGCTTTGAAGATATCAGCATTTGATTTCTTTTCCTTTAAAACCAGCTCCCATCTCCTGTATGAGAGCCACTTACTTATTATTTCCACTGACAGTCCTTTCTGTCCCCCAGTCTCAGGATCTTCACCTTCAATAAATCTGTACTTTATCTTTTACTTCGGTGTGTCTTGCTCAATTCTTTCTTTGGGACACAAAGGACCTGGACTTTGACTGGACACCCCATGGTAACAATGATACTCAGGGTCACTGGGATAATTTTATTGAATTGACAGGAAAAGCAGACTCTCTCAAAAGAGAGTGAGTCTTCTCAGAGAGATGAGAAGTGGCATACCTCTCCTGCCCTTCAATTTTATTGAGGGTTCCAGGGAAGTTTCCTGAGAGTCCCACCTAGGTCCACCTTTGGACTTTTGACAGACAGCATAGGAAAATGAACCACCTACAAGAGAGGATGCATAGTGCCCATAGCACAGGAGTTCTAAAGAAAATGAATGGATTTATTACTACTTGAGTAGCCTTCAACAATCTTTCTTTGTCAGGATTGTGTTTTGGTTGCTGAGGAGAGTAGGGGTTTTGACAGTTTGGGTGATAAGAGAATGTCCAGGCCACTGGGTAGGGTATGACATGATCTTGAAATAATGTATTCTTTAAGGGGTTATTATTAGGGTTTGGCGAGCTTTTAACATACCAGGCCCCCACTTCTCAGATGCTTATCCACCAGGTAAGACTCCCTGTGGTTTTCAGTCACCATTTATCTTTTGCCTGCTCATCCATTAGTGGATGACTAGCTACCTAACATCATGCATATTTTTTTTTCTTTAACACTGTAGTTTCCTCTTTCAGACAAATCAGCAAGGGCTAAAGAAGTAGAAAAAGACAAGTTTGATTTCACTAGAAACAGTTCCAATGCAATGTCATATCCCTTCTGAAAGGGTTATTAATGACAATGAAGATAAGATCAGGTGAAATAAAGTTGCCTATAGAAGATGCTGCAAATGTCAAATCATAGGACTTCCCTATATGTGTCCACAGAGAGAAGCACAAGATCAGAAGAAGTAATCTGCTCAGTGCAGGAGAATGGAGTGGAACTAGGAAACCTCTGGACAGGTCTGCCAGGTAGGTTAGTCAGCCACAAGCATGTGGACAGGGAAGGGACCATGAAGGGCAGCAATGCACAGGGTGCACATCAGACATGCGCATTAAGAAAAATCCCTGAGGGACAAAAGTGAGACCACAGGGAGCCTTATTGAGCAGGCAAGTGTCTGGAGAATGAGAGCCAGATGTCCAAGCTTTCCATGCCATGCATAATAACTACAACCCTTAAGGAGACTATTACTTAGAATCACAGGGAACCTTATTGAAGCAGACAAGCTTTAGGAAAATGAGCCTGGTATGTCAAAACCTCCCCCATCCATAGTAAATAACAATCCCTTAAGGGAACTACTGGTTCCAGACCACATCACCACTGACTCCTGTGACCCAGTCACCAGAACCCTCCCTTACAACTGAAACCATGTCACAACCACCCATGTGACTAGGTCATCACGACCATCATGTAGAAAATTCACTAAAGGCAAAATTTATAGCATAAAAGAGTACGAGAACTTGAGGCAAGGACAAGGGGACTCAAAGTCCTTAAAAATCCCTGACTCTGTCAGGACTATATCAGTCTCCCTGAGGTGACACGTTCTGTCTGTCCTGATTAGAAAGATTCTTCATCATTTTAATAAACTCCTTCCTGCTACCATGTGTGACTTGTATGAAATCTTTGAGTTTTAGTCAGCTTCTTTGTTTTTGTGACCAAAGACCTGACAAGACAATTAGAGGAGTTTATTTGGGGCTCACGGTTTCAGAAGTCTCAGTCTATAGATGGCTGGCTCCTTTGCTCTGCACCCAAGTTGTGAGAGAACATCATGGCAGAAGAGCGTGGTAGAGGAAAGCAGCTCAGGACATGGCTTCAGGAAGCAGAGCGAGCGAGAGAGATCTACTCAACAAGAACAAAATAGAAACCCCAAAGACACGCACCCAAAGACCTACCTCCTCCAGTTACCACCCAGTTAATCCCTATCAGTGGATTAACACACTGATTCAGTCAATGTTCTCATAACCCAATCATTTTGCCTCTAAACCTTTCTGCAACAACTCACACATGAGCTTTTGGGGGACACTTCATATGACATAACACTGAGATGACAAGAACCAGTGGCTAAAGATTCCCATGGTGGCTCCAGTTCCACGGCACTTTTCTTCTGCATCATTGTCAACTGCAAAATAATAAGACTTTATTTTGGAGGACAGAACAGAAAACGTGGGCAAAGAGATGCTTTGCAACTCATTAGGATGCGTTAAGAGTCTGCCTGGTTTATAAATATGGAATTGCCCTGACAGTTGGACGTCGCTTCCTACCAGCCCAAGGGGAAACATGCAGGGTATGGATTTTGTGACAGGCTAGAAACCAAGTGCCTGCTGACAAGGCTCTCTCACTCCCTCTCCTCTCACACTTTCTTTCAATTACATGTTGGACTAAGTGCTAACCTAGAGGGAATGAGCATTGCCGTTACACCCAAGTAGAAGAAGCTACTTCTTCTTAGCTAAAATATTAGCTAAAATATTTTAGTATTAGCTAAAATGTTTTATTTTTCAGTTTCGTTGAGGTAACATTGGCAGATGAGAATTTTATACTTTTAAGAGGTACAACCTGATCTGTGTGTGCTATTACCACAATCAAGTTATTGACATATCCAAACTTCACATGGTTAGCATTTTATTTGTGTGTGTGTGTAGTGAGACTAATATTTGAGACTTATCCTCTTAACAAATTTCAAGTATATAATACTACATTTTGTATTGTCATCATCATGCCATACATTGGATGTTAGAATACATTTGTGTAACATAACTAGAATTTTCATGCCATTTGACCAAATTATCTCCCCATTTTCCCTCCTCCTCAACCATGGTAACATATATGCATATATATAAATATATAATATTATGTCATATATAATATAGCATATTACATATAATATATATAAATATAAACATATATAAATATAAAATAACATGTTATATATATATAAAATATATATAAAATATAAATATGAAATAATATTATGTTATATATAATATGGCATGTTATATATAAAACATATATTAATATAAAAATAAAAAATATATAAGTATGCAAATAAAATACATATATTGGTTTTAACAGCTGTTTTATTTCCACATACTTTATTGGTGCATTATTATTGCACCATTATTGGTGCATTATTGGTGCACATAATGATGGGATTTTTTGCTACATAGTCATACATGCACACAATATAACAGTATAATTTGGCCAATATCACTCCCTAGAAGTTCTGCTCTCCCTCCTTATCTCCTGCCCCTTGGTCCTTTCCTCCACTGATCTCCCTTTGATTTTCAGGAGATCCAAACCCCCCCTATAGTAGTTACATTTTTAATTGTTTTTTGAGAAACAGCATACTCTTTTCCATAATAGCTGTACCAATTGATATTCCCACCAACAGTGTACCAGGTTTCCTCTCTTTCTAAATTCTTAACAACATTTTTCATTTCCTGTCTTTCTGATAAGGAAGCCTAGAATAACACTCCCATTTATGACAGCAGCACAAGAATAAACATTTTTAGGAGTACATTTAAACAAGGAGATGAGGAATTTATACACTGAAAACTATAAAGCATTGATTCAGGAAACTTAGATAAATGAAAAATTATTTCATATTCATGGGTTGAAACAGTTAAGGTTTTTAAAATACTCATACTTTGCAAAAGTTTTACACACTGAATGCAATATTTATCAAAATCCTGATGACATTCATTAAAGAAACAAATCCTGAAATCATATGCAATTATATTTTAAAGTTCTGAATAGCCAAAAGAATCTCCAGGAAGAAGAACAAAACAGAGGACACCACACTTCCTGATTTTAAAATATAATACAAACAAATAGTAGTTGATAGATTATGCTCCCGGCATAAAATAGTTATATAAACCAACAGAAAATAATAGAGAGCTCAAAAATAAAGGCGTGCACTTATGACTAACTGATCTTAGACAAGGAAGCCAAGGACACACAATGAAGAATGTCTAGTAGTCTTTTCAATATATGGTGTTGGGAACAAAGGCTATCAACCTGCAGAAAGAAATTAGATTCTACCTCCCATTACTTACAAAGCTGAACTCAACCTGGTTGAAAGATTTAAAATGTAACACCTCAAACTGTGAAACTCCTGAAAGGAACCATAAGTAAAATGCTTCCTGACATTGGTCAGGGCAATGATTTTTTGGTTATGGGCAAAAGTGTAGTGAGAAAAAAAGATACATTTGACTCTACCAGACTAAAGCATTTTTTCATGGTGAAGAAAACAATCAGCACAGTGAAAAATGCAACCTAGAAAATGGGAGAAAATATTTGCAAACCATCTAATTGATGGTTAAATGACTAACATTCAACAACTCAGTAGCAAAACCACAGATAACAAATTGTAAAGGTGGGCAAGGACCAAAATAAAGTTCTCTCAAGACATGCAAATGTCAAACAGGTTTATGTGAAGCTGATCAACATCACTACCATTGGGGATAAGCATATCAACATCACAGTGAGGTATCACCTGATTCCTGTTAGGTTGGCTGTCATTGAGCAGCTAAAATATTTCAAATGCTTAACTAAATTGGTAAGGCAGAAAACTAAGCACTCGTATCTGGAAGAAAATCTAGAAAACTCGTTAGTTAACTTTTCAACCATGTGACAAATATCTGAGATAATCAACTTGTACAGAAAAGTTTCTTTTGACTCCATTTTGTAGTTTGGGGTCCATGATTTGCTTCTGGACCTGCTGAGGCAGCACATCATAGCAGGAGTGTAAGGCAAAGCTGTTCACCTCAGGGCCAGGAAGAAAAAGAGAGGGCATCAGGGCTGGGTACCAAGATGGGCACATGGGCATTTGAGAGGCTCTTATCCAAATGGTAGCAGCAAATTCTGTACTGAGCTGATGCCGCTCCCTGAATGTTTTGGCCACGTCTTGGTAACATTGCATTTCAGTAATTAGGCAGCTACAAGTTCTTGTACTGTTTTAAATGGGAAACTAGAAATAAATCTAAAAATTGAAATGCAATGCCTGCAACGTTTATACTATCAAATTTCATAAAAAGTAATTTTTTAGTTTATATTTACACTAAAGGACTAAAAGTTAAGCATTATTTGAAAGAGAAAGTAGTGGTTTAAATTCCTTCAAAGTCATTTAACAAAGCCATGAGTATAAAGCTGCTATGGGAAGGAGACATGTGATAGAAATACATAGACAATAAGAAGAAATCTGAAGATACAAAGTATAGCTTAGTAAAGACCCAAAGCCATCAATGCAGCCTTATAATGTGATGAACAAATAGTGCATCATATTTTGCAAGGACTTGTCGATCTAAGATTGCCCATGGCCTGCATAAGAATTGCAGTATATCCACAATGTCCAAGGCCTCACATAGCTATGCTGGGACATAGATGTGCTGAGGGAACCAGAGGCCAATCAGGTTCTGCAGTCATGGCAATGAGAACTCTTTGTTCAATACTTCACAGTTGAGGGCACCCTGCCAATGCCCTCTAGTTTCAGCATCGTGGAAGAACCTGACAAGGTGTGTTCATCATCCACGGTCCAGTGCAAGGGACTCAGCTGTCATATCCCACTCTTCCCTTAGGAACAACCAATAACATAGTGCACAAACACATAACCAAGGACACATAATTTCATTAACAGAGTCAGTATTCTGTTCCTCACTGATATGAAATAACAAAATTTCCACTATGCCAAAATTATTTTGCAAGAAAAAAAATTTTAAATCTTGAAAATCAAATTTAACTGGTAACCTGAGACAGGGATATCTTTAAGTTTAAGAATAGTTTACCCAGAAAGTCAGTGAGAGGCATTTCAAGAGTAAATTTATAGACAATTATAACATAAACTGTAAAAATAGTTATAGAAACTAAAAAAGAACTATTTTTACACTATATAAATGGTATAATATGGTTCTTTAAATTTTTTATTTGTTTTAATTAGTTATACATGACAGTAGAATGCACTCTGAAACATCTTATATAACGGAGTATAATTTCCCATTCTTCTGGTTATATATGATGTAGAATCCCACCAGGAGTATAGTTAACCATGTACATAGGGTGATAATGTCTGATTCATACTACTAAGCTTTCTGTCCCTATACCCCCTCCAATCCCCTCTACCTAATCTAATGTGATTCTATTCTTCCCTAGCCCTCTCCCCCATTGTGAATTAGCATCCACATATCAGAGAAAATATTTGGCTTTTGGTTTTTTGGGATTAGTTTATTATGTCTTCTTGATACACACACACGCAGAGATCATTCCTTGGTTATAGTTGCCTATATCTCCTAAGAAGCCATTATTTTATTTTATTTTTGGTGAGGAAAGACATCTCTAGAAAAAATTTAAGTTCACTGCAAACATTAAGAGACCTGAGATAGAGCCCTCAGAATTCTGGTGCTGGAGGAAGAGTTTTACAGAAAATTTTATGTTCCTTCTTCCCTGTGCTAGTCAGCTTTGCATCACTGTAACCAAAATTTTTGAAAAGACTACTTAAAGGAGGGCAAGTTTATGTTGGCTCATGGTTCCAGAGGTTTAGTCCATGGTGGGCTGACTCCAGTGCTCTGGAGGCAGAACATCATGGCGGAAGGGCATGGTGGAGGAGTACTGCATTGTTGATGACTGGACAGGAAACAGAGTGAAAAGGTGGGAGGACCACAGGGAAGATGAGCCATTCAAGGGTATAACCCCAGTGACCCCACTTCCTCTAGTCAAACCCTACCTGTCTAGTTACCACCTACTCAGTCCATTCAAACTAAGATAGACTTACTAAGTTCCAGCTCTCAAAATCTAACCATTTCACCTCAGAATATTCCTGAAATAACAGTGGAACTTCGGGGTACACTTCCTATCCAATCCATAATGTTTCCTATCTCTTTGCTTCTTCTTTATCTCTTTCTTTCCTTTTTCTCCCCTTTCTATGGTAGATGTTGAAAAAGTCCATTTGGAAGTTAGGTATTCTGACACTAAGGAATACTCTTGAAAGGGGAAATTAGAACATTCAGAATGGCAAAGGAAGCCAGGGGATGGCAGACTTAGAAGAAATGGTAATGTGTTTTCTGAAAAGTCCTGACTATTTCAGAGGTTAAGAAATAGTCTGAGATTCAATATTAAAACAAGTTCTTGAATAAAGAATATGAATTTTTCTGTAGTGTTTTACGGGCTTCTTAAGCACTCTAAAAACAATTTTTTTTCTGACTACTCTTTTCCCATAGCCCCCAAAATTGTCAAGTGGTGTTGTACTAAATGTTTCCATTTACCTGGAAATTCCCTCTATTCGTATCTTTTCCTAATTTTTCTCCAAACTTCAGAAAGGACATTTTGGCATTTCTACTTAAGTCTTTATCTGAAGCATGCAAGTTCATTCTGATAACATGTTTTAAGAGATGGCAGAAATTTTCAGATACAAATATTTTTGCATCGATTGCTATGCTCCTTCCATTAATTTCTATTCATTAATTACCACATAGCAACCTTTAAAAAAAAAATCTCTGACCATGAGGCTGTGTTTTCCTCTGCTTTTCATTGGCTTATAGTGATAAATTTTGAGCATAGTTTGTGTGACTCCTGCTCATCTTAACAACCTCAATATTATGCTTTGAATGTTTGTGTCCTTCCACAACTGATATTTGGGAACTTAACCCCAGGGTGATGGTATTGAGAGGTGAGTCCCATGGGAAAAGGCTAGGTTCTGAGAGCAGTCATGGATGGGATTAAAGCCCCTATAAAATAGATATAAGACAGCTGCCTGGCCTCTTTTGTCCCTTCCAAACTGTGAGGACATAGCATTTATTCCTTTCAGAAAGTTCAGCAACAAGATTGTATCTTGGAAGCAGAGACTGGGCCGTTACCAGACACCAAACCCACCAGCACTTTGATCTCAGAATGCCCAGCTTCTCAAACTGTGAGAAATAAATTTAAGTAGTTCATACGGTACTCAATTTGGGGCATTTTGTTGTAGCAGCTTAACTGTGTTAGCAAGCACAGTTAATACCACATCACCTTGACTTCTGCATTCTTTTGTTCTTCAAAAATCTATGGTGCTTTTCCATTGAAAATCTTAATAAACTTTTTGTGTTTCTGTTTCTGTTTTTCCGTTGATGCTTTTTCCTCTCAATAATTAAATAGTTACTGATTTTTACTAATAAGCTAGCTCATTTGCTGTCCCCTCTAGGTGTCTTCTCCAATCATCGCCAAGTTGGGGCTCCCCTCCATAAATTCTTATGGATAGGTCCTTTTTTTAATAGCAATTATCTAAACTATATTTAAAACTAACTCTTTAATTCATTGATTAAAACATCACTCCTTGCTAAAATGAGTTGTAGAAACTGAATTTCTTGTTTGCCACATATCCCTAGCATCTCTATATGATATCTCATTTTAAAGAGGCACTGAGGAATACTTTTGAAGAATATTTTTTGAATAAACAAATAATATGAATCAATCCTTACTATAGCTTCCTCTCCATAATCAGTATTCAACACACCTCAGTGTTCTGCCTCTAATATTACATCTTCCAAAGCTGATCTCTCCAAAGTCACTGTTTCTCCTTGTGGATGAACATATGAGATTCAGTAGTTCTTAAGTGCTAAACCATTCTGATAAACATTCTGGAGACAAAACTCATGGAAACCTAATTTGAAAGCATTAGAAATAAGGAAAAATAGGCAAATGTGAAACAAAGTACCACATGGCTACTAGCTGGACAGTAAAAGGTATGCATGTCTAGCCAGGTGCAGTAGCTCATGCCTGTGATCTTAGTGGCTCAGGTTTGGGAAGATTGCAAGTTCAAAGCCACCCTCAGCAACTTAGGCCCTAAGCAACTTAGTGAGACCCTGTCTCTGAGTTCAATCCCTGCTACCAAAAAATAATAACAACAATAAAAAAATTAAAAATTAAATCAAAAAATTAAAAAGCATGCAGACTCACTGGTAAACAACTATATTTTAGAAAATGACTTAGATCCAGGTATCTAAGAAAATCAGCATGAATCTTAAATGTTTCTTTCTATAAAACTAAATAAAATAAACTGTGTCTACTTAGTATTGAAGTGGAGTTACTGAAATAGAGGTAATGAAAAGGAAAGGTAGGCAGCCTTCTAACATGCTTCCTGTGTGGCCCTTCTCCCTTTTGATGAGTCAGACTTCGTGAGGAATTTGCAACAATTACACAGCGAATACAGCACAACAGAGTAGCGGCACATCACTTCCAAGATTGAGTTGTAAAAGACTGCATCTATTTTCCCGCTGAGATCCCCCCTCTATTTTTCTCTCCATATATAAATATTTCACTTTGATAAAGCCAGCTTCCCTGTGGCAGGCAGCGCTGTGGAGAGATCCACAGGGAGAGGAACCAAGGGTGGCCTTCAGCCAATAGCTGATAGCACATGGAGGCTTAGTCCAGCTGCCTGAAAGGAGCTGGATTTTGCCATCAGATCCTGAATGAGTTTGCAAGCAGATCCTGCCTCCAGTGTACATCTAGTGTGATGGGAGAGAATGAGTGGCGGGAACATGAGGGTGAGAGAATAACTCTATGAGCTGGCCACACTGTGCTGACCCCAACATGCTTTCCTTTTCAAAGCTCAATTCACCTGCAACCCTGCCCAGCTTACATGGACAGGCATGTTACATGCCTCAGCAAATGACTTATTATCTGCAGGAGAAATGCAGGCCTGAAATGCGGATAAGAAGAACATAAGTTCAACCAACCAGAACCAAGAACTTAGGGTGAGCAGAAGAATTCCCCCAGTCACAAAGCCTGTAAGAACAGGATGCAGTAGAACTGGTCAACAAGAGCCAAAGTGACCTACAGTTGTCATGAGCAGTGGGGACTTGAAAGTCTGATGTCATCCTGCTGTCAGTCAAAAGTCAAGAGGTGGACCTGGGAAGGACTCTCTGAAAACTTTCCTGGGATCCTGGATAAGATTGGAGATAAGGGCACATCACCATTCTCCCTCAGAGGCCACACTGTCCCTTCACAGTGTCCTCTTTTCCTCTCTCTTTAATAAACTCATGCATACTACTTTGAGTGACATGTCAGAAATCTTTGTTTTGTTTTTTAATTGCAATAATCAGGATTTGAAGAGGAGGCCTCCAAAGCTGCCCTGGGTTTGTGGCAGGCCTCTACCCTATAACAAGTGGACTGCTACAACTAATAACTTGATTAAAGACATGTGAGGGACTCTGCACTAAGTCAAGCTCCATTGCTGACCCATGGGAGCAGGGAGATGCTAAATGTTTGTTGTGGGAAGGTGCTAAGGTTCGAAGGTAATTTCCTACATAGCAACAGATATGAGCGCACAGGCTTTCCTAAGGAGACAGGTCAAGCTATTTAAAACATAGAAGCAAGAAATGGGAAAAGTCAGTCTCTCTGATGGAAGCTGACCTTTAAGGCATACCATAATATCCCTCTTATTTTAATTCCTGTCATATAATTAGCCCAGTGGGTATACAGCTATAAACACTCAGGTAATACCTTCCATTTTACCAAGCATAATTCATAGAATTTTACAATAGAACTACTGGTAAGTTATAAAATGCCCAAAAGTTAAATGAAAAACATTTTTTATTAATTAAACTCCCAGACATTAAAACCCTCAAAGTAACATTTTTTTAGTAAAAATAAATAAATAAATAAATAATAAAACGAATTAATGCAAAGCAGTTTTTTTCCTCTAAAATTTTATATCTTGCTCTGTTAAAGCCAAAGTAAACAATATTTTGATGTCTGCATGTAAGTATGTCTCTTTATCTGAGAGTTGTTTAAATTTCTTTATTGTTAATATGACAAAATAACTTAGGCTGGGTAATTTATAGATAAGAAATATTCATTTGGCTCACAATTCTGATGAGTGGAAAGTCCAAACTGCTGGTTGCCAGCATCTGACAAGAGCCCTTGGACTGCATCACAACATGGCAGAGAAGCAAGCACTAAGAAAATGGTTGAATGCAAGTGTTTTAGTCAGTTATTTTGCTGCTGTGATTTAGAGACCAAACCAGAACAACTGCAAAGGAGGAAAAGTTTATTTGAGGGCTCACAGTTTATTTGAGGGCTCAGTTTCAGAAGTCTTAGTCCATAGAAGGCCAGTTCCATTCCTTGGGGTTAGACGTGAGGCTGAACATCATGGCGGGAGAGTGTGGTGGAGCAAAGCAGCTCACATCACGATCAGAAAGCAGAGGGACAAAGTTCACTCACCAGATACAAATACATACCCCAAATCCACATTCCCAATGCTTTATCTCCTCCAGCCAACCCCACCTGCCTTCGATTACTACTCAACCCCATCAGGTGATTAATTCACTGATTGGGTTAAGGATCTCATAACCTAATTATTTCTTCTCTGAGCCTTCTTGCATTGTCTCATATGTGAGCTTTTGGGGGACACCATATCTAAATCAGAACACAGAGGCACTGAGCAAATGTGATGGTTTTGCTTTATAATGACCAAATTTCATGAAGACTAGGCCAGTTCTATGAGAATGACATGGAATCCCTCCAATAACTATGCCCCAGTGATTAGTCACCTCCCACTAGGTTCCATCTCTTAGACATCCACTGCCTGTCAATATCATCATATTGGACACCAAATTTCAGGTACACAGATCATTGGGGGATATACTCAATCCATAACTAGGCCATAGATTTAACTTGATCCTCCCCAAAGTTAAATCTACCCCAACACACCTCTGTGCTTATAGCAGTTTGCTAGGACTACCATAGTACTACCAACTGAATGACTTAAGCAATAGGATATTTTTTTGAGTAGGTTAGAAGTCTGATATCACGGTACCAGCAGTTTGATTTCTTTTGGCAGCTTTTTTCCTTGGCCCATAGATGGATATATTCTCCTGTTTTTTTTACAAGGTCTTCCCTCCATGTCCTAATCTACTTTTCACATAAGCATGTCAGTCATATTAGCTTAGGGTCCATCGATATGATGCAATTTAATTGCCTCTTGGAAAGGTCTGGCTCCACACACTGTTGCATTCTGGGATACTGAGTATGAGGATTTTAACAAATGAATTTTGAGGGGACACAACTGAGCCCATAAGTATATTCCACCTTTCCATGCTATTAAGTGGACAACACAGGACATAATATATCAGACCACCCCACCTCTACACTTCCTATCACTGTAACATAAGATAAGCAAGCACAACTGTCACAATAACATTTTGCAAAAAAGAGGACTTTTGTTATTTCTGGTCAAGAGCCATAAGAAAAATAATTGATAATAGGTTGCTACGAAAAATATAGACCAGACAGAAGCAAGAAGAAAAGAAAATTACCTCAATGTTTTGGTCTTACTAAGATTTTGATATTTTATTATCAATTTTCTTTTTCATTAGTTACAGATAGAAGTTCAAGCAGGAGAAATATCCCACCAAGTCACAAATTTTTCCTTCTATTTTTCACAATCTTGCAGAAAATCAAAGACTTAACCACCTACACTTCAGCTGTTGACTCTCCCTGATCTTATTTCCTCTATGCCTTACTATAAAACACTGACTGTACAATGTGCTCTGTCCAATTCTTACATATCCCTGGGCACTTAAAGCCTTGGGCTTGTCTTAGATTGCTAATGCACTGAAAGTCTATGTATTTCTTCCCATGATTTATTTTACTGAAGCAGTAAGGCTTGACTCACCCTGAAGAAGCAAAACAGACCTCAGCACCAGATATGAAAACAGAATCTGAAAAGGTTAATTTTCAAAAACTCCTGGCCTCTTTCTATGTGACCTTTCGCTGGATCACTGAGTTGTGAACTTACAAAATCAAAACCATCTGCAGTGGAAGCTTCCTAAAGAAGCTTGTCTCTGGAAATAAACCTTTACCCAGTGGAGGCCAGTGCTTGCTGAGTGTGGGGTCCTGTACACAAACTATGCTGTTTCTTGATTGCAATAGATGTTTCCAACTATGCCTGGTTGAACCAGCTCCCCAAAACAAGAGATTCGATCTCTCCTTGTAGAATTTCTCCCCACAAAGTTAGGTTCTTCTCCCTCCATGAAACCAAGATGGCAGACTCTCCATTTTTGACTCTCAGCTAATTGCACCATTTCAGTTCCAAAGAAAACAGGCGTGTCAGGAAGGCCATCAGGACACATAGATCTGACACTCACAGCTTTTAAAATTTAGGAAACTCAACTCAATACAAAAAGAAGGTGGAAGCTGACAACGATGCTGGCCTGGGTGTGTCATGATCAGCTTCTCCCATTCCCATGATAGGAGTAAGGAAGCTTGATCAAAAGAGAAGCACAAAGGTCCCCTTCCAGAAGAGACATAAATGACCCTCTTCCCACTGCTGTGCAGAGGTGAGTCAAGCACAAGGTAAGTGCAGATGAGTTGTCTAACCAGTGCTGTTCAACAGGGACCACAGACAGTACCCGCCCTCCTGGTGTGACCCGGCACTGGGAAGACCTCAGACATGGGAGGGAGCCATAGGGACTTTTACAAGAACCTGACAGACCGTTTCTCTGTACGCTGACTCTAATAAAAATATGACTTGCATTTTGTATGATTCCTTCTTTTTCTCATTTTTCAAGTATTTCATTTTCATTGTAATTTACTAAGCAGTGATCAATGACAAGTTGAAAATACAAATGCCAGGTCCCTTGTCACAGACGGCCCTCATTAGTCCACGCTCCAATACACATGCACTTCCAAGCCCCTGATGTGGACCAGGAAGCTCCAGGGAACACGTTGTCTCTGGCAGACCTTCAAGATCAGAAGTTAATCAACGTTTTTTCCTCTCTAGTGATTTGTCACTGTCTGCTCTTTGAATATAATTTCTAGGTTTCCAAAGCAATTAAGGAATTCACTGTCTTTTCTGTTTTACTTTTTTCTATCTCTTTGTTTTGACTTCCTTCAGTTCACTTGTGGACTGTTATACTTGTGGTCATCTGTCTTGAATCCATTACCATCTGCATTACTGATTCCACACTGTCCAGATAAATCCAAGATGGAGTAACTAACCGTCCTTCCCTGCATGGAGACTTTTACAATGAGTCACATCCTAACAGGAAGATTGGCTGATGTTGTTCCCTTCCTTCTCCTTTCCTGATCTCTCTTCTATTTAACCATAGTTCTTTTTTTTTCTTTTTCTTTTTAAATTAGTGTCTTGTGGATGCACGAGATGGTGAGATTCCCTGTGGTGTATTCCTATGCGTACGTAGGAAAAGTCAGGTCAAGTTCATTCCACTGCCTTTCCCTTTTCTCATCCCTTCCCCCAAATTCCCTTCCTCTACTCCACTGATCTCCTTCTAGTTTCATGGCTCTTTTTTTTCTTTTCTTTTCTTTTCCTAATTTAGGTCCAGCTTCCACATATCAGGGAGAACATTCAGCCTTTGGTTTTTTGATAGGGGTGAGATTGGCTTATTTCACTTAACATGACATTCTCTAATTCCATCTATGTATTAGCAAATGCCATAATTTCATTCTTCTTTATGGCTGAGTAATACTCATTTGTGTACATATACCACATTTCCTTTATCCATTTATCTCTTGATGAGCACCTAGGTTGGTTCCATACCTTGGATATTGTGAATTCTGCTGCTATATATATTGATATGGTTATATCCCTATAGAATGCTGATTTTAATTTTTTTACATGAAATATTCAAAGAACTTCTATATCCAATGATAATAATAATAACCCAACATTTTTTAAAATAGAAAGGTACTTCACAGAAGAGAAATAACAAATATAAAAGCTGATTAGTAAGCTGAACAAAATAAGTTAAAATTATGAAAAAAAATTCTACATTCTCATACAACGAGACCTAAAATGCCATTCATATATGGATATGGAAAAACTGAAGCACTTAATAAATTTCTAGTGTGCAAAATTTTATGTAACTATTTTGGGAAGTATTTTTGTGCCATTAGTGAACCTAAAGGTGGGGCTATTTCATGTCCAGTAATTTTCTTCCTAGCCATTTGTCCAGGAGAAAAGCACCAGATTGTTCCCAGCAGCATTATTTGGAGGGACTGATCAATAAAGCATTTCTCCACTGACAGGAGAATGGGTCAGTAAAATGTGGTACTGTTTGTAATGAGGCACACGCTTAGAGGCAACTCAACTTAGAGAAGCATCTCACCCACCAGTAGCTATCAAAAACACAATATTGACTGAAAGAAACTTATCAGAGAATAATGCTTGGAATTCTGTTTCTGTAACATTTACAAAGTATACAAATTAACAGGATAGTGTTAAGGATGCATCGATACATTTTAAAGCAATAAAAAAGAGAATTATAAACACATAATTCAAAAACTTTAGGAAACAGGAATGCAGATATCACTGAAGAGAAGAAAAAATATATATACATAAATATATAAGTACATATATATTTTATATATACTATTATATAATATATAAATATATATAGATATATATATAAACATATATAAAGATATATATAAAGATATATATGAAGCTCTGTTTTTTAAGGTGTATGTTGAGGGGGAGTATATTTTAAATTATCATTTTAAAACCTAAATATATATTACTTATCTGTTTGCATGTGTGATATAATTAATAACAATTTAAAAGTGACACAGATGCACATTTTAAGAAACCAAAATGTATATGGCAACTTGTTTGGAATGTGAACATGAACTCAGTGATCTGCCTGGAAATGAAGTTCTTGCCTTACCTTTGCTAAACAGGATCCGGGACACAACATGTTAAACTATGTCATATAATTAAAATCTCTGCACTAGATTATAATGAAAGTGTTTGAAGAGTTATAGAATTAAATAAATTAAATCAATCACATTTGAATTCAAATCTACAAAGCTGCTTTTTAGAAGTTACTAATTTTCCAATTTGATGATATCTAAGTTGGTGATAATTCTATTCTGAGCCAACTTTCAGACAGCCTTTGTAAATCACCTTTCCATGTATTTGAATACTTATTGGATGAAAAGGAAAAGAAGCAGACAGAATTAAATAAAGAAAATGGAAAATGGATTGAAGAATAGAAGCTCATTTTAATAAGAAAAGTGATTTTAAACACATTCTAGAAGATGAAATTTATTAAACAATGGTACTGGATTCTTCCATTGGAAATATTTGATTACAAAACAATAATGACCTTAAATGTTTTCTAACTGAAATTTCATGTTTATATTTTTTTAATGTTTGTTTTAATTTTGACAATGAAACAAAGGATGTTTTATTTGAGTTTGTTATGGTTTTCAATAATTCATGAATTGACATATCTCTCTGAGATTCAGAGAGGAACAAAGACCAATCTACTATTTTCGTCTAAACTTATGTAATATTTTATATAATAGCATATTACATATATTTTATATAATAAAAAATTGCACCATCATGAATTATGAAGGAATAAGATATAGTGGGTAAAATAATATTAAATATTATAGGAATAAGAATTTGGGAGAATATTTAAGCGACAGTTATAAATAGCTATTTTTTTATTGTCTTAGGATACATGCCAACATGTAGATTGCTAGAGATTTACAAATTTCATCTTTCACAATCTCTAAAAGATGAATTTTCTTCATCTCATGAAATAAATTATGAAAATTAAGAAAATTGTAAATATATCATTTTGGGTGATGTCACTAAAATTTTTAGTGACTCAATTGTCTCATTATTAATCACAAATCAACTAAATCCCAAAGAGCAAAATTTAATTTTCTAATACCAAGACTTGTCTTCCTGTCCAGTTCATTGCTCTTTGGTAAATATCTCATTCTTTCCTTATTTGGCCATGAGTTCTCCAATCATGTCATTCTATTTACAATGCTCATATTTCCATAATCAGCATCATTAAAGATAAAGTTTAACTGAAGACAAAATACTTTGGGGTGATACAATTAGTGAAAAGCAGAGATGTAGCAAATAAGTATCACTATATATTTTCAAGAGCACCATCCTAGAAAAAGATAAAACTGTCTTATGAAATTGTATATAAATTTAATGATTACAAACATCTGTGGTTGGAGATTTTTCTATATACTCCAGTTATTATAATTCAAGCCAGTATTTATGGAAAAAATTACTATGCTTTATCTAAATCACTGATTTGTTTGTTCTGGTCTAGTAGACATATATTTATATTTCATTTGATATAACAAATAATACCACAAGAACAAATGTTTTGTTTCTTTAGTTTTTGACCCTGAGTCCAAAACAGCTGTTCAATATGGCAAAATAACAGTTAAATTAGTAATTACAAGTCATTATATTTTTAAATAAAGATTACTATATATTGCTAGGACTATAAGAAACCTTCACAGTTTTACAGGTTTAGCAAGATTTTAAACTTGTTTGCTTTAGAAAACAAAATCTCCCCCTACCATGTTACTAGCCAATTTTCTCTAGGTTGAACCAGGAGGTCTGTTAGAGCTCAAGCTAGTTACCATGATAGGCCTGGGAACTAAGTCAGCAGAATTGTTCACAAGCTATGCATGTGGTGTGAAGAACCACATGCAGCCTTGTCCCTTCCACAATATTTGGGAAGAATGACTCATGATCTTTGCAAGGGATTGCGAGTCAGTGTTTGTGAAGATTCAGCTATAGAGGAAGATAATCCTCAAGGACCTCGGGCTGTCATCAAACTTCCTGCACTTGAAAGCTGGCCTTTACTTCCTGGGAGACCCTGGGCAATTTCTTTCCTGCTCTTACCCATTTCCTAATGTACTATCTCTCCCCCAGGATGGTTATGCTAAGGAAATGCAGCATTGCAAAAGCCTCAAGTATATTTGATCAGTATCAAAACATTGACACAACTGAAATAAGAAATGGATAGGATAATTTCAACACATTCAACATATTTTTTCATGAGATATGTGGAAATCATGGAATAAATTGGAAAATGTGTTTAATTTAAAAAGTGACCCAACAACTGAATTGTGTATTAATCACATTATAAACTCATCTAGTTCTTTACCTACAACTGTGAAATAATACCACTTAACAGAAGGTAATGCATTTAAATTATTATACAGTATGTTAAGGATAGACAGGATAGTGTCTCTAGAACTAAATAATGCATACACATATGGAAATTATTTTCACACAAGTATAGGGGTACTAGGAAACACATTTTTACTGATCTCAGGGACCAAGTAATCAGTTCCTAAAATAATTGTATCCTTTTGGCTTCAAGGTATTTTGATTCATCAACTTCATCATCCAGACTGAACTCTGTGATATTCATCTCCAGACACCTCATGATTAATTCACAAATAATAAGTATTAATTTTTCCTATCCACTCAATGTATAGTTCAATTATGGTGATTTATAGGTAAAATTTTTTAAAAGAAGAAATAAAGCTTTCCTTATCCAAAAAGTTTAATAAATATCACCATCATTCCTAATTTAAGAAGCAGGCTTTCCTTCCCAGTGAAGAAAGGTAGACCAATGCCTACCCAATGATGCTTCTTTGACATAAGAATTCCTTTAAGCTGAAGATATTGGGTAAACAGCAGGTTCAGCATGAGTACTCTGACCTCCTGGCTTTCTGAAAGCAAAAGATAAACCTTCATGTGAAAGATGTCATTCCTGCACTACAAGGAAAGAATATCACCAAAGACAGGAAGGGAATCAAGGCTGAAAGAGTTCTACAAGATCAGATCCTTCAAATCAATCTTATCTTTCTTCGGTCTCCCCACCTATCTTTCTTATGTCTCTACAATTACTTCTGTAACTTCAACTCAAAATATAAGCAAACTGTGTGTGCTGCATCCTTGGATCTTCCTTTCCATATACGTGTACAGTATCTGTAAGGTTTCCTCCTGTTAATCTGTTTAGGTCACTTTAACTCCAGCAGGAAACCTCAGGAGAGTAGACATAAAGTTTTCCCTTCTGGGGCTAGGGATATAGTTCAGTTGGTAGAGTGCCTGCTTCACATGCACAAGGCCCTGAGTTCAATCCCCAGCACCACAAAAAAAAAAAAAAAAAAAAAAAGTTTTCCCTTCTGTACATAGAAAAATTATGCATATACATTTCTTTGAAATAAGTGACATGCCACCTTTTTGAGTATTATTGCCTAAAATTGTAATAATAAATGTGAAAGTGATGCAGAGAGTGACTACTTTATTTCTGTTCCAAAAATGGACTTTATTTGGACTTTATTTTTGTTCCAAAACATTTGCCTTCTTCCTCTAGGAAGAGTGAATAACAATGATGATTGACACATGACAGCTAGGGTTTCCTCTGGAAGGACAAGTCCTCTGCTCCATCACTGTGGTCCATGACACTAGAGCAGATGTGACACATGCCGCATCTGAGTGGACTTCGGAACTATTGTGCATTTCTGTCTGCCCCCTTGCTGCTTTTCCTTGCCATGAAAACATGTGTCCTGCAAAATGACAACTCCTTCAGCCTGAATTCTGTGATAAGAAGACATAAAAAATCAAGTCACAATCTATCCATAGCAGGCAGTTCCTACCAAGAGCAAGAAATGCTCTCTTCTTTTGAAGTCTGCTGACTTCACAGGGTGTGGGTTAACACAGCCTTATCCAGCAAATGCTGACAAATGTACCTAAATACCCATTTATTTCTTATTTTGGTACACACAAAAGTAACTCAAGTGCAGTTTTGTGCATCTCTAGAATCCAGAAAACAACAACAACAACAACAACAACAATCTGGTTAACAAGTAATAATAGGAAAGTAGAGAATACTAAATAAAGAAGTGAGTTTTAAATTTTAAGGGAAAGAGCAGCTTCCACATCTTAAAATCTTAGGACTATTTTGACATAAACACAATCTCAAGATTATAAAATCATGACTTGATGTTGAAACATTATAAAAATGTTTCAGCTGATGAAAATTAAATCAGAGCAAATCTAAATGAAAATATTAAGATATAAAGAGTCATGAAATGTGGTCTTTATGGTCAAGTCAACAGGGTTTTATGCAAATGCAAAAATTGGTCCAATTGGTCCAAAAATTAGTCCAACGAAAGTTGGCGTCTTAATCTCTTATCTTCTTTTTTTTCTAGACAATGAACTTTGTCCTACAAAATATTAGAATAGTGAAAACAGAAGCATGAGAAAGAAGATCTTGTCCATCAGTATTGAGGAGGCTTATTGGTGAGTCTGGGTTTAAGTTCCAGCAATTTGTTTATAGGATTCCCTCTGATGGCCAGGTGTCCCATAACAATCTTGGGCCCCTTTGGTTGTCTGCTGACAGAAGGGGCCATGATTTGCAGCTGGCTCATTGTCCAAGAAACAGAATGTGTTTCCAAGGTCACTTTCAGAAAATGCTTCACATTGGTCCACAAGAGGGCAGAAAGATCATTAGTCATCAATTCCAAAATAGCAATGCCAATTTTTAAAGGAAATGGAGACTCAATAAAGAATTTCAAGCAAATGAGTAATACAATTTGATTTGCATTTTAGAAAGTTAACTGATCAGCAAAGTAGAACATGAGGTAAGCCAGGCAGAAACTAGATGGTGAGATTAATTAAGGAAACAATTTTACAGCTGAGAAGAAATGTTGACAACCTGAAATAAGACAAAGATTTATTCAACAATAAGCACAAAACTGCAGAATACCTCAGAGGTACTTCCTTCCCAAGAACTTCTCTGCTTAGATGCACTTTCAATCTCTTAGTTTCTGGAATAATAACACTGCAGTGTGAAGTGCACATAAACTGTCTTGAAAGTTTTGTTCTTCCTTGTCTTTCTGCAACCGCAGATTGAAAGCACCTTCAGGAGAAAGTGTATCCTTACACTTATCTGCATCCTCCAAAGCATCAGACGTAGATTATTTCATATGGAGGATATTTCTTATGTCTTTATTCATTTGGAATTTAAAAGATATTTAATAGAGGACATTTGTAGATTATTGGCCCCAGGGCCACATCAAAGGCTGATGAAATTATTGCAGTAAGCTAATGAACTAGCAGAGGATTAGAAGAGGGGGGAGCTGAAATCCAGCCCAAAGGCCTAGTCATGCAATCAAGTCAAGCAATCCTTTCTGCTTTCAGCCTTTTCTATTGCAAAAATGTACTGGGATGGAAAACCATATTTTAACTCTGATATTTGGAAAAATTTCTACTTGTAAGTGGGAAGAGTATCTTTTCTAAGTCACATGAAAGCCCTAATGACCAGATGACTCTGGACAGGCCTGGGCTGGCCCCCTTAAAAAGTATCTAAACAAACAGACACTAGTATTATTTTCCAAAGAAGATGGGAAAATGTGGGGAAAAGGTAAGTTTTCTGAACTTTGCTTTTTTTTTTTTTTTTTTTTTCTCTGTGTTGCTGGAAATTGAACCCAGAGCCTTGTGCTTGCAAGGCAAGCAGGCAAGCACTCTACCAACTGAGCCATATCCCCTGCCCCAGTTTTCTGGATTTTGACCCTACATATGTTCAAGCCCTTTTTGTAATAATCTTGTCTTGTTATTTATTCTATCAAATCAATAAATATAATCATGAGTAACATTTACCAAGAACTTACTCTCTTCAGTGTTCAGCAACTGACAAGTGCTATCTCATTTAATCAGAGGTACTTTTAACATCCTTGGGTTAAAATCTGAATTTTAGAAACTAACTTTCCCAAGATCACATGGGTAGTTAGTGGCATAGATAGGACTCAAAATCAGCCTCGCAAGGGTCCTAAAGTGAGGTTTGGTCATTGCCTTTTATGTCATGTGTTTTCAACATGTATGGAACAAACAGTTGGCAATTATTAGTGATGTGTAAAGTGAAAATATTGTTAAATTTCTAAGAGAATATGGATGCTGACTTGTAGATACAGGATAGGTTTTGTTTATTTTGTAATGGTGCTGAACGCATTTTATTTAATTCATTCCAATGTCATAAAAAAAATAAACTTCCAATTTTTTTTCAGTACTTGGGATTGAACTCAGGGGCATTAGACCACTGAGTTACATCCCCAGTCCTATTTTGTATTTTATTTAGAGACAGGGTCTCACTCAGTTGCTTAGTGCCTAACTAGTGCCTCAGCTAGTGCCTAGTTTTTGCTGAGGCTGGCTTTGAACTTGCAGTCCTCCTGCCTCAGCCTCCCGAGCAACTGGGATTACAGGCATATACCACCATTTCCAGCCTAAACTTCTAATTTCTAAAAACAGAAAATAATAATTGAACTAATATCAGTTCTTTAGATATTGGTTCTAATTCACAAAATATTTATGTAGATTCTCATAAAACATTTTATAGGACAGACATATATGCCCATAGGCTTTTAAGCCCTTGACACATTTAGGGTGACCTTAATGAGAGAAGGAATGTATGTATCAAATTTATCTCAGATAATAAGAGGGAAGAAAACAATGATGAAGAGTATACTGGGAGACATTCTCCTAAAATCATTCTAAACTCTATTTTATAAACTCATTGCTAGTATAGCATGACCAATTTATGTGATGTACAATTCAGTTTTAATCTTTTTACTCAAAAACATTTTCAGGGAAGATAATTCATCTTTAGAGCCAATAAATTAAACCTTTGTCAAGTTGGTAAAACCAAACTCATAAATTAGCTTATTTTGGCCTCCTACCTTGTTTTTTTTTTTTTGCAAAAATGTACTAGAATGAAGCTTGCTATGTTAGCCCAGCTATTTAGAAACATTGTAATTTGTGAGTGGGAAGAGTGTCATCAATAATATGTTACTTCTTCACACACACACACACACACACACACACACACTATAATTTTCAGAAAAGAATTAGGCATCCCTGAATCAATTGGCTGTCAAATGGATTTCCAGAGGCATCCTCTTCATTTGATCAAGAAAAATACATTTACTAAAAATCATGCACTGCAAGTAAGCAGTCTGGCTTCAATTAAGAACCTATCCCTTTTTATCTGGGAGGAATTTGATCAGGTGATGCCTTAGGTTTCTTAAGATGTCTAAACTTGTTTCCCTGTATATTAAATGAGTATGATAATATTTCCTTCAGTGAATATAAAAGAGAAGTATTTATGACACAATTCCTAGCACAGAAAAGACTCAGAAAGCTTCACATCCCCTAAATATGATGTTACAGAGTTTCAAATGTTACTTTCCTTTAGTTTGTATTTTTTCTCTCTTAGTTTTTAATGTTATTCCAGAACAAAAAAATGTATTTGTATGTAAAAAAATAGTGCTCATGAGAAGAGTGATGATCCCCTTTCTTTGTAGATTATGCATTCTGCACTGGCTATTGAGAACTTACATTCGTTTCCTTATTTACTCTTTATATCGATGAAGTATCGCAGGTGCCATCCTTCTCACTTTACAGAGGACAAATGTAGTTCAAAGGACTGACTTTTCTATGTCACAACATGATTCAAGGGAAAGCTTTAATTCAAACGCCATTGTTTCTGAGCCAAAATTCCCAGCATATGTATCTTATTTCTGAAATGATTGTTAATGATAAATAGTTTGGAGCACATGTTGTTATAAGGAAATTCACTCTTGTGAATCCCCACAATAGGCCCATAAACAAATGATATTCAGTGTAGACTGTGGGGGGAAAGTACAAAATAGAGTTCATATCCCTTTACTGCCTGTATGAGCTGTCATGTGTATAGGGTTAAGGAGTTCTCCTAAGAACACTTTATAATCAAACCCAACATAGCTATCAGTGGCATCTGGAATTCTGAAGAGAGCAAGGAGTGTCTTGTTAAAGCCTCATATTGTGGCTTCAGTAGGAGCAGTGTCACATGCAACTTTGAGCTACACGTTGGTATCTATAGCCAAGAGATTCCCAGAGTTCTTTCCCTAACAGGCACCAATTCAGACAAGGAACTGTTGCAGCCACTAGTCAGTCTAGACAGCCAGAAAAGTGTTGGTAGCTTAAAAGACACTAAACATGTGCAGGAGAAGGCAGGATATCAGTTCTAGGATGAGAGGCTTGAGGTGTTGAACTTTCAACCCATTACTTATTAGAGACACTCCCCTGAAAGAACAGAAAGCAGCCATTCCACAGGGCTCCATGACATGAAATCACAAAAGTCCTGCAGGCAAAGGATGCAAGTTCCTTTGCTACTTACCCAGTTTGTTACAGGGCACTGGCCTGTTGCAGGAGCTGAGGCAGCCACGGCAAGTCCTGTTTTCACCAGTTCTTGTGATCATGCCAAGAACAGTTCAGACATGTTGCTCAGAGTAGCAGGCATCTGTTTATTAGAAGGGATAGAGAAAGGGAAAGGGGAACGCCCTGAAGAGAAAGGGTAGATCTTCTCAGAAAGGACAAAAACGGCATGCCCTTTCTGCCCTCCAGTTTTATGGGGGATCCCAAGGAAGGTTCCAGAGAGTCCTACCGAAATCTACCTTTTGATTTTTGACTGACAGCATGGGAACTGCATGGACTGATTCAAGAGAGGATGGTGTGGTGCTCAGAGGTGGAATGCTTAAGGAAATTGAGTCCCCTTTTTTGCCTTAATTAATGGGCCCCCTTAATGGGCTCATTACCTTTTGAATAGCACTCAGCAAACTTTACGAGGGTCTTGATGATTTCATTGCCAGGGTGATTGTGGGTAGTGACATAGGTTCCATGATAGGAGGGGTCCAGGCCACCTGGGAGGGTGTGAATGATCTTGAAACAATGACTTAAGCATGTGCAGCTATGACTGTGGGAATTTCTGCACACCAGGTACCCGTCTCCCAGTGCTTGCCTGTCAGATAAGCCTCCTTGAAGTTTTCTGCCACCCTTCAGTGTCCTTTCCCTGTTCACCCATTCCTAGCTGACTGGCTACCAAACACGTGGAGTTCCAGAGTTGAACCCAGGGACACTCTACCACCTGGCCCTTTATATTTTGTATTTTGAGACAGTGTCTAAGGTACTGAGGCTGGCCTCTAACTCTTGCCTCAGTCTTCCACATTGCTGGGATTACAAGTCTACACCACAACACCTAGTCAAAAGTATGACTATTCAGCCTTCTTTATGAAACAGTAGCTTATGAACATAGTATTTTTATTATTTATCTTCAGATCAAAAATAATTGATGATGATTTAGTCTCTCTAAGTGGAGTATAAATCATTATACATCAACCAACTCTTCAAAATAATATTGTTTGATTTTGCTTTCTTTAGTGCCCAGGTTTTTACTATGGCTTTTATATTACCTGTTAAAACTCTACATATTGATTCATTTTGTTTAATGATTTTTTTCATTGTGAAAGTAATTCTGAAATCCTATACAAAGTCTTCTGGTCATTGTACATTCATTATCCTGTTCTTTTATAGGATTCATTACACTGTTCATTGTACTCTTTTTATATAGGATTGGCAATTTCTTAAAATGCCCCAGTTGTTGAGTGTCTTCGGGGAGGGGTCATCTTCTCCAGTCCTGTAGCATCTGGCAAGGGACTAGATGAGCCACACTTTCATAAAGGGGGCAGGTATGCCACGGGTCAGGTTTGGCTCTTCTGCAGCAAGAAGGCCTTAGTAGCCATGCTAAGCTATGGAGGCTGCTCCATCACCCAAAGCACAGTGGGCATCTGAGTGTGGAGGAACGTGTGCAGTCAGTGAAAGCCTTGTTGCCAGGAGATCTCAATACGGGGTCAGCAATTGTTACTCTAATGGTGTTCATTGCAGGGCCAAATCGATATTCCCCACTGCAATTTACCATCATTGCTGTTTGCTTATCTATTTGGTTAGTTAATCAAATGCACTAGTCAGTGAAATCATTTTCCCTGTGGTGTGCATCCTGTGATCTCATTCAAAGGACACAGCCTTGAACATGAACAGTCCCTCTGACCAGAAGGGTTGATTTTGATTTCATATGGTTTCTTTGATTGTCTCTTTTCTTGTTCTCCTCTACAGATTCTGATTGTTCTCCCTCTATTGGTATCACTCACAGCTGTCAGACTTGGTTTTATTTTTATTTATTTACTTTGACAGTTCTCCCAGAACATAAATTACTCTATAGCCTAAATCAACTAAGGCAGGGGCAGAGTGATCTAGCCCTGACCCTACAACTAGCAGAACCTTTACACTATATGGAAGTACTGCCCTGGATACAAGGGAAAATTTCTCCTCCCTGGCTTTCCATAGATCCTCCTTATGGAGCAGGAAGACATCAGAAGGGAGCAGCAGGTGGATGGGAATTGGTGACCCTGTCTGGTTGCTATTACCCAGTATGGATTTTCTGTAGTGCAGAGTCAAGAAGAGGAGAATATTATAATACTCACTCATAGCCAAATCCATCCTATATAATTCTTTCACTCTAGAAAACTGGAGAATCTGGGAGCTGTCACTTCTCTAAACCCACCAGAACAACTTTCCTGCCTCACAAAGCTATGCCTGAAGATGGTCTGTACTCTTCTCCAGCTCCTTCACCAAGCTCTTCCATATGGAGCAGAAACATCACCTGGTTGCCACGATCCACCCAAGTTTAGGCATCTGTGACATACAGATTTTGGAAAATGGAATCTCTCAGACTGCCTAAACCACACTGAACACCTCTTCCTTTCCAGGAAGCTGTAGGAGATGGTAAAACCAATTTGGTTGCTGAGGCTGTTAGAAGACCCTTTTCCATTGCAGTCCCTGTCCTCAGTGCTATGGCTTCTCCCTGTTCCTACTAAACGTTCACAGATTTTGCTGAATAAATGCTTCTCAATTTGTTGTAAGTTCTGTGACTCTTCCAAGACTTTGAGAGGTTGTCTTTGTTAATTTCAATCAGTTTAGCCTAAGATTTGATATTCGGGAGATGGAATTCCTCATATCATTCTTCTCAAAGCCCTATCCTAGGTTTTTATGACTTATTTATTTAAACCGTTCTTTTTTCTGATGCCTAAGAAGCCTAGGGGATTATTGTGGTAGGTTAAGCATCCCTAATCATTTATCCATCTGACAAAATGTTGCCAGTGTGTACGATTAGATTGTCAGATCCCTGCATTCATTAGAAAACTGTCACCAGAAAAACCTGTATGTCTAGTATTTGCCTGAAGAACTACTATATTTTCTCTCCATTATATTAAAATACCATATGTTCAATGGTAATAAGAGTGATGAAAATGATTGCTCTAGGAATATGGTGTTGACATTTCTCTCTCTCCCGCTCCCCAAAAAATGCACTTTACAGTATATTGTCAGTTAAATCCAAAGTATTAAAAGGAAAGTATCAGTAACTTAGTAGAGGAGGGTTTTTGGTTGCCATTATTTTATACTTCTTCTGGCATCTTCTTTGACCTGCTTTCTGAGACGACTACAGGAAACTGGAAGCCCACTCACTGACAGGTACCACACTCGCATGGAGATACTGAGGACTGGGAGGTTTGAGTAGTGGATGATTGTGAATCATTGAATTTTGTTTTTAATTTTTAACTTTTTATTTCTTCTTTTTTTCTCTCTCTCGTCTCACTCTATTTTCCTTCTACTTTATTTTTTCCTCTTCTCACTCTATTTTCCTTCTGTTTACCTGTTCCCTTGGAGTCTCTTTCTCCCTTTTCTCATGCTAATGATGAGCTCATTGCAAACTAATGGCTATACAGTAGATAATAACTGAGCTTGTCCTAGTTGTTATTGCAAATTGTTAATGCCTTCATAGGGAGTTTTGGTTTAAGACTGCATATTGTTTGTATTGGGTGCTACTGATATCAATCTTCCCATCAAAGGAAAGGTATTGGAATCCTGCAGGGTCACGGTAAGTCTACAGGGAGGAAGCTGCACTGCCTCAGTTCTTCATTGGTAAAAGGGGAATACACAGAAATAATATGAAAAAACAGGGGGGGAAAGTATCCCTAGCAAACCAAGATGCTATTTTGACATAATGCAATAACAGTATGGCAGTAGAAATGACAGAAAGGAAGTTTAGAATCTACAGGATTAAAATGATCCGTGAAGCAAAAGATGAGATAAAAGAGCAATGCAGGCAATGCATGATTGTGCCAATAAACAGTTAAAACAGAGAATGCAGGAAGCAAAAGACAACTTCAAGGAAGAGATAGAGATTCTGAAAAAAAAAAAATACAGAAATACTTGAAATGAAAGAAACAATAAACTAAATTGAAAACTCAATAGAATGCTTTCCATTCACCAACAGAATGGATTTTATGGAAGACAGAATCTCAGACAATGAAGACAAAATATTTTATCTTGAAAATAAAGTTGACCAAACTGAGAAGATGGTAAGAAATCATGAAAAGAACCTGCAAGAAATATGGGACAATATAAAAAGATCAAATTTAAGAATTATTGGGATTGAGGAAGGCACAGAGATACAGACCAAAGGAATGAACAACCTGTTCAATGAAATAATGTCAGAAAATTTCCCAAACCTGAAGAATGAAATGGAAAATCAAATACAGGAGGCTTACAGGACACCAAATGCACAAAATTATAACAGATCCCTATATGTTTAGTAGCTCTAGTTTTCTAAATAGTAAAATTGAGGGAAATAATTAATAGTCAAAGTTTAGTAGGTGCTTTAGTTTCCAGAAATGCAGGGGGAAAAGATCAAGAACACTAGAGATTTATATAGAAGGAGAGTGTATATACGTGTACATATACACGTATATATGATGCGTGTGTGTGTATGTGTGTGTGTATGTGTGTGTGTGTGTAACTGAGCTTGCAAAAATGAAGGAAGGAAATTTCCAGAGGCCAAACATGAATAAGGGAGTTAAAAAAAAGGTAAATATGAACTAACATTTCCATAGCTTATCTTGCTGACAGTTGTATATTATTACCAATTTCTCAAGTAGTAAGTGTTCATGTCCCCCCCCCATAAACTGGTGTATTAAACAATCCATTGGGAATATATAAAAAAATATAAAACCATCTATTCACACTCATTTTAAATATCATATTGTTTTAATTTTGCGGATTTCATTACATTACTATGGTAGTGTATAATTATAATTTAGAAATGCTTAGTATGTGTTACAGTCAGACACTTTTATAGATAAAAATTCACTGTATGTAAGTTCAGAGATTGCTGATCTAGGGATTTGAGCTGTAAGAAAGAGGAAAAAAATGCCACAAACTTGTTCTCTCACACTTGAATGCACTATTGGAGGAAATGAGATTAGAGTAAAATCTTCCCAGTAGCACAAAGAAATAATAAGAAAGTTAAGCTACATCAGATAAAGAAACATCAGAAAGACAGAAACAAATAGATATAAATGAACAGATAATAAAAAAGAAAAAAATTAGATTATACAAAATCATATATCTTAGATACATTTGAATATATTTGTGAATCAATGACAGTTAAACAAATAAATACTGCCATTTAAAATAGACCTAAATATTGGGTAAGAAGTAAAATTGAGTCATAAGACTTTTATAACTTATCCTTAGACTGCATAGTGCAGGGAACAGTTGAAGCAAAATGAAAGAAAAATGTATAGTTAGAGCTGATAATGACTAAAAACATAACAAAGAGAAATGAGAAACACGTTTCGTTAAGGATTAAAATTATATGAAAACATTAACCAGAGCTGTATAGAAACAACATATGTGTTATATATTATTGGATCATCCATGATTTACAAAGCAAACATTGACACAAGTAGAAGCAAAAATTGAAAATATCATCATCATTCACCTTGAACCTCAATTGCTTAATATTTAACCCTTAAGGACTTTACTATGTAAAGTATTTCCACAATGATAGACAATCTCCATTCATTATCTCTTTCCTATGACAAATACCTAGAGGTACAGCTATTAGGTCAACCCAGTGAATATACCATTCCTAGATTTGAGAATCACTTTACAAAATTATAAAAATTTTTCTAGAAAATGTGTACTTCAGTTTCATTTTTCTTGGAAGTCTTTAGTAACTAACGAAGTTGAACACTGACAATTATATTTATTGACTGCTATTATTTATTCTGGGAACTACGTGATTTGGTTCATGGTCCATCTTTCTATTGTTTTGCAAAGTACTCTTTGGGTGGGAAAAATATATTTCCTTTTATTATCAAATGTTCTTCCAGGGTTTATTTGTTGGTTGTTTGGTTGTTTTTTATGGTACAAGGGGACAGAGGATTGAGCCCAGGGGAGTTGTACCGTTGAACTAGTCTTTGTCCTTTTATTGTTTATCTTGAGACAGTGTCTCACTAATTTGCCTGGACTGGCCTCAATCTTCTGATCCTCCTGCTCTAGCCTCTTGAGTTGTTGGTATTGCAAGTATGCACCACTGTTGTGCAGGGGCTCTGACCCAGGAATCAGATTCAGGGTTCAGCAGTGGAAGAAAATGCGAAAGTTACAATAGTAGGCATGCTTTATTCCTTGGTGGCCACAGCCATCAGTCAGCTCCCAGTTTCAGCTTCAGCCCCCAGCCAGTTCCACTTTAGCCCCCTCCCTAGCCCATTTCCATTGGCCCTTTTAATTTGCAGGTCAAACAAAGGCAAGTGGCCAACAGGCTACATAAGGGGTTGGGGGCCATGCTCACAAATGAATGCTCATGACCTTGAGTGCATACACTGAATCACAGTGTTTGTGGCCTTGAATAACCAAAACAGTCAGTTCCCAGTCCTGGATACACACTAAAAACATAGCACAGCCCACCAGAAGTCTCAGCGAGGGAGCCATTTTGGGGCCTGTCCCAACAACCACCAAACCCAGTTGCATATTTTCATGTACTTTCTCATTTTGATTTTTTTAATCTTAATCATTAACTTTTCCAAAGCAAAATTGTACCATTTTCTATATATAGTGATTTAATGTCTTTCCATTGCTCCACTAGCAGCTCTTCTATAAAAATACCTCCCACTATAATTGCTTTTAAATTTGACTTCTGTCTCTATTTTTTTTATTTAAATGTTCTTAAAATAATAGGCACATGAATTTTTCCTTCTCATTCTGTATTTCAATTTCTATGCACAAAACACTTTTTCCTTTTATTAAAATTCCTAGTTTTCAATTTTGCTTTATCTTGAACAAAAAGTCACATTACTTTACATGGCAGAAAGGAATCTGAAGCTGTGGTTATACTAAAGATCACGAAATTGGGGAGATTTTCCTGGCTTGCCCATGGGAACCCAGCTTAATCTCCAACTATGGAAGAGCAGGATAGGAGGTCACAGACTGAGTCAGAATTGAAGTTGCCTCACTGCTGGTTTTAAAAATGGAGGGAGGGACCAAGAATCCACAAACACACAGTCACTGGGGGTTTGAAGGCTGTGGAAACAACTTCCCTGCAGGACCGGGAAAGCATTTCTTCTTGCTGACACCTGTATCCCAGGAAACCTATTTTGGATTCTGACCTTTAAAAGAATAAATTAGGGTTGTTTCCAGCCACTACATTGTGGACATTTGTTACAGCAGCAATAGAAAACAAATACAATTTCCCTACCCACTTTATTTTTATTTCCATTTATTTATTTGACTTATTTTCCTTCCTTTTGTGTTTGTCTTTTCATACCTTCTCAGAAATTTCAGAACACAAAGGGAGGTTAACTCTATTTCTTCCTGTTTTCGTAAACATTATGTTTGTTCTAGCTTTTATCACTTAGGTTTATGCTTTTTGATTATATTTCCTTTGCCTCCTTTAATTTCTAAATAGTTATTCTTTGTTGTCTCCACCATGATTTAGATGGTAAATACCCACATTTTAATTTGATTAGTAAAAGTAGACCTAAGTCAGCAACAACAAACAATAGGATACTTACTCTGTGTTTATAGACGATGAGGGATGTATTTGGGTATTTTGGAAAGTGAGATTTTAAACTTTCTCACCCTTCATTCCCTTAATCTGAGTTTAACTAAACACTTGTCTCTGAGTTGTAGGATTATTTTTTTTTCTGCACATAACTTACTAAACATTCTGAAACACACAATTGGCAAATCTGCCTATCAGCTATCAGTCTAACCATTCACCATTTTTTTCTCTCTATTTTTTATTAATTTTTTATTTGTTCTAATTAGTTGTATATGACAGTAGAATGCATTTATACATTTTGATAGATCATACATAAATGGAGTGCAATCTCTCATTTTTCTGGTTATAAATATTGCAGGATCACATGGATCATGCAGTCGTACATGTACATAAAGTAATCATGTCTGTTTCACTCTACTGTCCTTCCTACCCCAAACCCCTTCCCCTCCCTTTACTCCCCTCTACCTAATATAAAGTAACTCTATTCTTGCCTAGCGCCCCCCCCATTTCTGTTCTCTCAATTCTTTCTTTGCACAGTTTATTCATCACTCTTAACATATCTAGAATCATAAAGTAAATTCTTTGGTGAAAAAATCACAAATATTCTAAAATACATTTTTGTATATTTCTAAAATATTTATTTTGTGTATTTCTTCAGTTAATCTTTTTTTAAAGGAAACAATCTAATTCTTCATATTTTTTTAAATTGGAGTACCTTTAATGGTCCAGCAATAAAAGGCACTTCATTTGCATGTTTTTAACGGTTCTCATTCTTAGATTCACTCTCTGGATTATGACTCATAATCAGAAGTTCCATCAAGTTGAATTCCTGCTCAAATTTTTCAGATGTCTTAGGAAAGAAGAATTGAATATTTTGTACTTACTGCAAATTCCCATGAGCAGTTCCAATAGCTAGCTAGTATCCAGGAAGAAAAGGGAGAGAAGGGAGCAGAAGGTCTCAGTAATCTGAGACCAGAATTAATATTGTGCCACTGTAAAACAAAATATTACACTTACTGTATAACAGCATCTACCATAGACTACAGTGTCAACATATTTTTCTATTTATATATTCTGTGGACCCTTTTCCTCGAATTTTCCAACCAGACAGAAGTCGACTTCATCTTCACCTTGTCATTTCTCAACCTCATTTCCAAAGCTATCCACAATATTGCATATGCTATAATTTTCCAAAAATATTAACTTAAATTGATATCAATCACAAACATAAAGGTGTACATCAACTTTAAGAATAGATAAAGAAAAATTAATAATATAGTCATAGTTTTTGCCAACATTTATATAATTTGAGGTGACTTGACAGCTTTCAATGAATCAACCATTCCTGTAATTTACATTTTAAATGATTTTATGAAGGTTTTTTCATATAATAGCCTTTAGCACACCACCAAGTCCAACATTTTATTCTAAATTATAATTACTTTAATGATAATATTTAGCAGTGAGAAACAGAATATTCATTAAATTGGTACCGTATACCAAACATCATGGTCAGTACATTTCATACATTATTTCTAATCATTCCAACAACTGTGAAAATGTTCATTTTCCAATTTTTAAATACTGATGTGCCAACGAGTGCAAATATGTACCTTTTTTTTCAAGAATGCTCCCTGCCTGGGAGTGTCGCTCAGTGGTAGAGCACTTGCCTAACATGTGTGAGACTCTCGCTTTGGTTTCCAGTATTACAAATATAAAAGATAAAAATAAAAACCAATAAAAGTAAATTGAACTTTCCTAACTGGTACAAGCAAAGCATATCATTTCATTTTACTCTCTCATTTCACACTGATTCACCTTTCCCTTCTCCAAAACACTTCTTTCCATGTGTCTTCCTGTCCTCTTAGGTATGCACTGGTTTTGTTAATACCATGCGTTTTGTATGCATGTGTTCATAATTTTCATAACTGATATGGAATCATACTTTCATTCTGTTTCTTACTTTTGAGGGATGAAAGAATTAAAGTTCATAGAAGGAAAGTGGATTTCCCTGGGCTGCATAGTCTGCATATTCATACCTGAGATCCAAATTACAATGTGCTGAACTCTGGAAGCTTTCCCACTTCCATTGATTCACAGTGGTTGGGCCATACTGTTTCTGTGACCCAAGGGAAAACTGTCTTATGGGACTTTCACTTCATTTGATTTATTGTGTACATCGGGGGTAAAACTCTACCTTTCTTTAGATTACAGCAAAGGGTCTATGCCATTTCTCAACTTCCTATTTGTACATAAATAAGTGTTCATTCAATATGTAATTCAATATGAATTGAACTTAATAGTAATATCCTCACTTTTATAATTATATCAGTTTCTCAAAAAAGGTTCTTAAGCCAAGTTTATATAATTGGGAAGTTATATCTTCTGGTGGGAGAGCTAGGCAAAACATAAGTCCTAATGATAAGTTATAAAACATCTTGTCCCTTCATTTTCAGGAAACATCAAGCTAGTAGACTGTTTATTGTTTGGAAAAACAAAAAACAAAAAACAAAAAACTCTTTTCATGCTCTTTTGCTTTCCTGTTGAAAGAAATCCAAATGATAATAATTTGGCACTTCTCTCTCTCTTTTTTTTTTCCTTTCTTCTTTTTTTTAAGGAATAAGTAGATAGCTTCCAAGGTTAAACTTGGAAAATTTCATGGGCCAAGAAGTGTCTAAAACTTGGTGACTAGTCCAAAAGAAGAAGAAAGAAGGAAATGTTGCAATCAAGCGAAAAAAACACCCAGGATAACCTTGCTAACTAAGAGTGTCCATCAGGGACCTACAGAAGGTGCTGTCACCCAAACTCCCTCCTCCTAATTCTTCATCAGATGCAGTTGCCTGGTTTCCTTCACCCAGTTTCCCAAGGCACCAGACTAGTTACTTTAATCAGAAGGTGCAGGTGCTGATTGGCTATAGCCTGTGTGGCTCTTTCCTGCTGCCAAAAGGAAGATCTTGGAGATAAGGGGCTCTGTGTCAGTGAGGTTAAGGAGCAGTCTGCTTAAAATCAGATATTCTAGCTCCAGATAATGAAGTATGAGAGAATGTCAGAAAATGGAGCTTATGAAGCACAGGGTCCATGTCAATCACTGGTGAGCTTTAGATTGAAAGGAGGAAAAGTCAACCTGTATTCTCAGACCAGGGTTTTTGTTCTCTGAGATTTTGAGCATCTAGGTCTAAATGATAGGAGGCATTCAGCTGTATTCAGTCATGCTTCCCATGTTCTATAAGAGGGTGACTATAAGACACAGATAATTTATGAGAAAAATTGAATGTTTGCTTCACACCTACAGAAATCAACATATGTCCAATTATCAAGTTGAATGTCAAAAGCAGGCACTATCTTTATTTGCATCTATTTTTTCACTTATACATTTTTTTTGCATTTATTGTTCCAGCACATTATCAACAGTCAACAAAAATACTGAAGTGTTTTCTAAAAAGGAGAAATTTCTCCATCTTAATATTGCTCTCTTGAGTATGGCTACACAATATATATTTAATGTATTAGCACAGAGCTTCTCTTGCAAAATTCCTTTGCATGCAAGTAAGAGAATTTACTAAAATAACATTCCCTTTGGCGTGACTAATCACATCAACATGAAATAACCTTGAGTCTTTATTCAATTTTCCAGGGCAGGTAAATTCTATTAGCAGCTGTCAGAGTTCACTGGTTACTACATGTAGAAAGGTCAAGAAATGTTTGATGCTATGATCCATTTCACCTATAGTTGATATATATCAAAGAGCATATCCCCAGTGCTATAATGCAGAGTCAAAGCTGGGAATGATAGGTGGAAATGAATTGTTAAAACACCAAAACTGAGAACACAGTGAGCATATGGGGGAGGAAAGCAAGTAACATGTATTGAATATTTTTGTGAACAAAGAACCTTGCTAAGAGATTCAGATATGCCTTCTAGGCAAATTTCCCCCAAAAGTTCATGACAGAGATATAATTATCCCCACCTACTGCTGACAACTGGGACTCAGGAAGCCAAGTAAATAAATCTTAAAACCCATAATGATAGAACTTGAGCTGCAACACAGTTGTCAGATAAATAGTTTATGTTCATTTTTTTTTTTTTTTTTTTTTGCTAAAAAATAGCAAATGAGGAAATAAAGGGTCAGAAAACAGGTAAACCAACAGGAATTAAGAAATACTCATATTAAAGATTAGCAAATGTTTAAAATAATAAAATCAAGCTTTCTTTGTCCCCCAAAAAATCTTTGGAGAAATTTAACAGTCAGTTGGAGACAGTCATGAGGTCAAGCCAAACAATGAAGCCTCTGGACACCCACCAGAATCAAAGAGCACCGAAAAGATACCTTAGGCTATATACCTGATAGAAAAGCTCTTGTCATTCCAACTCTAGCTGAATTCAAGTTTAACCAGACTTAGTGAATAAAGTCTAGCTACAATTACTCAAGTAAAAATTTAAAGCAATCAGTCAATCATGGATGTGTCCAACATTTACCTCTCAAGCAGTCAAGTAAACACACATGAGCAATTTTTGAAGCTAGGAATAAACCTGGAGGGAGAGAACAGGGGTGAAGAGAGGTGGGGGAAAGGGAAAGAATAGGAGCCTGAACTTAGTTATCCTTCAGAGTAATAGGGCCAAGCACAAAATCAGAACATGATGGGGAAGATCTGGTTAGAAATGGTGAACCAAAATGGATGACAGGATGACTCAGGTGCAAGAAGGATGTTGAAATGATTTGAATTAGGTAAAAGAAAATGTCAATTACTGAGGTAAAAAAAAATGCAGGACAATTATTACAGCATAAGAGCATTCACCAAGTTTGTGAACTCAGGCTTTAACAAAGAAACATTCCCATACAACTTTCAAAGGCATTTTAAGAAATTGCCAATCCTATATAAAAAGATTACAATGAACAGTGTAATGAATCCTATGAAAGAACAGGATAATGAATGTACAATGACCAGAAGACTTTGTATAGGATTCCAGAATTACTTTCACAATTAAAGAATCATTAAAGAAAATGAATCAGAATGTAGAGTTTTAACAGGTAATATAAAAGCCATAGCAAAAACATGGGTACTAAAGGAAGCAAAATCAAACAATATTATTTTGAAGAGTTGGTTGAGGCATAATGATTTATACTCCACTTAGACTAAATCATCATCAATTATTTTTGATCTGGATTAATAATAAAAATACTATGTTCATAAGCTACTGTTTCATAAAGGCTGAATAGTCATACTTTTAAAGTGGAATTCGCTACTTTGTTGTAAAATTTTCTATGGAAGTTTCTGTGTCAATTAATGGCAAAATAAGAAAAAAGAAACATGTTGGCCTGAGAATGTTATGACTCCACCCTCCAGTAAGTTCTGCATTTGTGGATTCAACCAACTGTAGATGGGAACTCCTCATGAGTTAGCTGCATCTGTACTAATCACATTCAAACTCTTTTGGTCATTATTTCCTGAACAATGCCAAATAAAACTCTGTGCATAGAATTACATTGTAACAGACAATGTAACAATGTAACAATTACATTGTTACCAAAATCTAGAGATGATTTACTGTATACAGGAGGATGTCTTTTGCAAATATGATGCCATTTTATTTGAGCAACCTATACATTCTGGTATTTATAGTGGGATCTGTTATGGTTTAGGTATTAGGTGTCCCCCCAAAGCTCATATGGGACACAACACAAGAAAATTTAATGTGAAATGATTGGGTTATTAAAGCCTTGACCTAATCAGTGAATTAATCCCCTGATAGGGATTAACTGAGTGATAAATGAAGGCAGGTGAGGTATGGCTGGAGGAGGTGAGTCATTGGAGGCATGCCCTTGGGGTATACATTCTTGGTGAGGAGAGTTTCTCTCTCTCTCTCTCTCTCTCTCTCTCTCTCTCTCTCTCTTTCTCCCTCTTTCTCTCTCTCTCTCCTTCCTGATGCCATCTCCCAGCTGTTTTCTTCTGCCAAATTTCTTCCATGATGTTCTGCCTCACCTCAGGCCCCAAGGAATGGAGTCAGTTATCTATGGACTGAGACCCCAGAAACTGTGAGCCACCAAATAAACTCTCCTCCTCTAATTGTTCTTGTCAGATCTTTTGGCTGCAGCAGCAAAATAGCTGACTAAAACAGTTCTGTAAGCAATCTCCCATGGATATGGAAGGATGCGTATTTGAAAAATAGCTTGGAATTTATTTTTCAAAGTATCCATAAAATAGAGGTGATCACTCTATTTGCTCTTGTGACATGCTAGGCTTCTAATGCATGAAAAAAATATTCAACTTTTTCTCTATAGCAGCAGTGAATGAACTGGAGCAAAAACAAGCAAGAAGCAAAAATTAGAGTGAGAAATATTGCTTTCTTTAAAGAATCCTTTATATTGAGATACCTGTAAATAAAATATTAAAGTATTGTGTTTCCCTGGAAAATGTTGGAAAGTGTTAGGAAACTTGCATTCTTTAATATTTTTTAATAATATATTCATGTTTCTTACTTTTAGGAATATAGTTTAAATCTTTTATGCTTTACTAGAAAGTTGTCCATTTCTTATAGATTTACATCTTATAGTATTTCATAAAATATGGTCTTACAATTTTACTAAGTCTTCTGTTTTCCTGGCTGTATCTTCCTTCTCATATTTAACACTCACAATGGTGATTCTTATTTTCTTTTCACATATTTTCAAATTATCAAGGATATATAATTTATAGGCCTTCACCAAAGGGTGCTGATTTATTTCTCTGTATCTTCTTTGAGAGGTACTAAGGACTCTCATCTATTTTCACATTCTTTTGCTATTTTTTCCATTTGCAAATGGAATTCACACACAATTTATCTTTAATCAAAGTGGCAGGAAGGGCTAAAACCATGGTCCTCCAAAGTCTTTGTCATGAATTGGATATGACAGGAAACCTTACTCAGAAAGAGAAGCCTCACAAGTGTCAGTAAATCGTCTGGAAAGCAGGAACTATCAGGAGTACTTATGCCAATAGAAAACATCAGTAGAAAGTGCTAAGACATTGATAAGAGTTTCTGACACGGAGCCTCCATCTTAGAGAACAATTCCAAGTCCTCTTGAAATTCACTTATGAGCCCTGAGCATTTTCTAACAGATGCGTACACCTTTTAATGATACTAAACTTTATGAAAGAAATAATTCTAGTATTTAAAACTTCAGTGAATACACATGGTCTTCATTAACATTCAAAAATGGAATGATGTATAAAAGGCATGGTGATGGTTAATATTAAGCGTTCATTTAGCTAAGATATGCCCACAGAGCAGAATACATCTTATTTCCTTGTGTGTCTGGGTGAGGGTGTTTCTAGATGAGATAAGCATTTGAACCAGGAATCTAAGTAAAATTAAAAAACAAAACAAAAAAAATTATCTTCCCCAGTGTGAGGGCGCCATCAATCCTTAGAGGAACTTGGACAAAAAGCCAAAGGAAGGGCCATCTTGCCTCTGCTTGAGCTGAGACTCCACCCTCTCTTGCCCTGGGATGCTGGGGTTTGGAGTGAAGCTACACCATCAGCTCTCCTAGGCCTTCAGCTTGTGGACTGCAGATTGAGACTTCTTAGCCTCCCTCACCACATGCGCCAACCCCTCACAGGGAAGTTTTTCTAGATGTCTAGATACATTCCACTGCTTCTGCTTCCGTGGAGAGAAATCTTGTTTTCCTTTCTTTCTTGTACTAAATTGCATGATACTAATTTTAAAGAAGGAATTTGTTCAAGACTAGCTGACCAAAGAGGATGATTGTACCAGAATATGCTTCCCGAGCTCCAGAACATTCTCTGTATTCTATATGCTTGTATACACACCCAAACTCTGAGAGCAGACAAGCACAACATAACCTAAGCAAAGGTTATTTCTTTTCCCTACTTCAATATAATTCAACCAGAAAATTCATAGGAATCCTAAAGAGTAAAAAGAATGACAAGTTTTAGCATTGCTTTCCTTATCATCATAAGGTTATAAAGTCATGAGATCATAATGCTATGTGATTACTTTATTAATACACATAAAATAAATGCCAAAGTAAAAGTTTAAAGGAATGCCCCACAGAAATTGAAACACAAGTATAAATGTCATTGTAATAAAGAAACTCATATATTGTGTAACATGGCATGATATTTACATATAAATATTTTAAAATTATTTTACTCTTAGTTTTATTTAGGTGATTATAATCTTCATGGTTTCAGTTTAGGCAATGAAAAACATAACCAGAGATGTGAAAATAATACATAAATGGGACAGTATTTTATAATCTGCCACCACATAAAATCTGCTTTCGCCAAGTATGCTTGACCTTATTTTATTGGGACACATTTTAACAATTTAAAATTAAATGTAACTGGTCTTGTACATTCAAATAAAAAAATGAAGTTTTAAAGATATTTTATACATGAAAAAGAAATATCTTCTTTTCTATGAAAATCTATTATATCAACAGTTGCAAATCTGTTGAAAGATATTTATCTGAATAAAATGAAACTTCCTTCTCTATCACAGAATTGAATTTTTAAATCCTCCATAATTTATGTGTTATTTTGGTTTTATCTACTATTACTCATCGCAGTAAATCTTACACATTTTAATATGTAATAAATAAAAAATTAGTGCAATTCTAGGCTCACAGCTATAAAGCAATAAAGTGGATCCCTCTAGAGGACATTTTTATAATTATTCTTGCTGGAAAAACTAATTTCCTACATTCAACTATCTAATACAAAATTTTTAAATGGAAAACAGAGTGTAGGTTCAATTGTATCATTTCTTTGCTGATTTACAAGAATTCTAATATATAAAACTACTCAAGAACATTTTATTTAACCTTAAAAGCATATGCTAAAATCATGGGAGCAAAACAAAAATTAAAGTTACAGGATCAATTCATAATCAATTATCAATGATCAATTATCATTGTTATAATTGATTCATAATCAATTATCAATAAGCTATTATAATCAATTCAATAGGAGTAATAATACCTTCAGAACATATTAAGCCTGTCGACCTCATCATTTTAAGCATAGAAACACTGATGCTCAAGTACTGCGATCAGCACCGACGTTGCTATTCAGCAGAGGGATAGTGGGTGTTCAAAGGGAGGCCTTCCCCAGCAGCTGGTATTATCAGTCAAATACTTCAACATAGAAGGAGCAAATCAATGCTTTACCTTTGCACACATCAGGGTAAAAGTAATATTCAAACTCCAAGAATGATCAACTGATCCTGAAATATATGAACAGAGATGTGACAGGATGTATTTCTCATCCTGGGAATTTGTATATGCAGGACAGAAAAGTGAAATGCTTCACAAAGAAATTGCACTGATGTGCACCAGTCACCCCTCTCCTTCTCCCAGGCCAGACCTGTTACCTGTCAAGACACTCTAATGGCTTCTATTCTACCTACACACACTTCATGTGGGGGTTGATATGCGTGGCTGATTTGATTCTGCTACAACAGCGGCGTGAAGGGATAATTGTTCCAAGAGTAAACTGATGCCTACCACTGCAGATTGGGTATAAACAAGAGATGTGTAAATAAAAGATGGGTGGGATTAGCCAGGGAATATCTGGGATGGAAAACCTCAGTAAAGTCAACACTTTTTTAAATATGAAAAATTAATGATGGCTTTTGCTTTTACTTGTTTAAAAAATTTTAGGAGCTGGCATAACTCAAGATGGCATTAAGAGTTCTAGACCCTGTACTGTGACCAAATTTAGGAAAAAACTTCATATTGGGCCCATTTTTAAAGATTTCTATGAAAGTCTTTAATACCCTAAAGACATAGTTTGCTAGTATGAAATTAAACCAAATTCTGGAACGAATTCTTGGAATCAGAGAAATCAATTTTCTTAGCATAGTAAACCTTACTATCCATGAATACCTAATTAAACATTCATTTCCTAAATTTTCTTTAAACTTCACTGATTTTCTTACAATTTTGATTACTTGAAAGATATCAAATCAGAGCTTTGAAAGCAAGAAAGGACCTCAAGTTATCACTTCAATTCAAGGAAGTATAATTTCATCCTGTAAACTACAAAGAATCACAAAGACTAAAGACTATGCAGAAAGTCACACAGATATCAATGAGCCAAGACGGTGACGACGAGGGGCTTGTGATCCTTGGTCCACTTTGTTCTTCTCATTACATAGCATGTCTTTTGTTGTACCCAAGGAAATAAAGTCATCCAAGCCGATCACATGAAGCCAAAAGAAGCCTTTTATTATTATTATTTTTTTTTTAGCTGACCAGCGACGACCTCCCTTACCCCTAAAAGCGGGGTGTGGGGAAATCCTGCGCCAGTTCTTTCTTTGCCAACTTTTATAGGGTGTGGGAAGGGACCAGGGTGGGGCTATAGGGAGGGGATTTGGGACTGGGGCGGGCTATAGGGAGGGGATTTGGGATTTGGGGTGGGGCTGACTCTCCCAATCACGATAGAGAATCTCCCTGGGGAACATCAACATTCCAATCTGTTTTCTGTGGCTATAACACTTTGTCTCTAAAAATTCTGAAAATCTCTTGTTCACACTTTCCCAAACAAGAAAATGCCCCACAAGTACTTGTAATCAGTCACCTGAATTGCTAATAAAGTTCTTTATTTGTTGAAATTGTTCATAGTTGAAGTTCTTGGAAATGAATGAATATTTTCTTGAGAAACCAACCATGGCATTAAAGCACAAAGAAGTTACCAACTGTTACCCTTGGGGAAAATAGAAATTGTACCTAGAACAGGAAGGAGTGATCAGACATAGAAAGAGGGTGTCAGTGTAGGTCAGTGGAAGCTCTGCTCCATTCCCTTCCACTGGCAGGAACAGGCTGCAGCCCTGCCCAGTCACCTTTGGGAGCAATAGGAAGTCCAGCGGTCCATTTTCAGAATATAGGATTTAGCTTTAAATGTAAAGCTGAGATGTAAGAAAGGCAGCCAGAGAGGAAATAGAGTCGACTGGGAAGTGACATAGTAGCAAGACAGGCCAAAGATGTGGCAGATCCAAAGTGCATGCACCTGAACAGCCCTTGACAAACAGGAGGTAAGGAAAGAGGTGGGACTAACCAACAGAGAGAGAAAACTCTGTTGAGATTCTCCAGCCCATGTTACTAAGAAATAGTAACATGGGCTGGAGTTGTGGCTGGGTGGTAGAGCACTTGCCTGGCACATATGAGGCCCTGAGTTCGATACTCAGCACCGCAAATAAATAAATAAATAAATTTATACAAATAAATAAGAAAAAGATCCATTGACAACTAAAAAATATTTATTTAAAAAAAAAAAAGAAATAGTAACTTAGGTAAAGAAGTAAGAGCTGCGAGCTTACAGAATGCATTCACCTTCCCACGACTTGGGAACAAAGAGAGGAGGGAACAACTAAAGGTATATTTCTTTAAATTACCCAACAGGAGACAGTGAGACCTAGGAGACATCCTGGAAGACTATACTCCCCATAGTACTCAGCCAATGAGGAACTGGGGGCAGGACCCTGTTCTGTAGGGGATAAAACGCTGGTTGTACCCAATCTGTATGTGTCTTCTCTCCCAGGGACCCTGGTCTTGCAGGACACCTAATTTTGCAAGACCATCATTAAAGTAAAGCTTCATTTCTTCCTATACATTGTGTCTCTTAGTCCCTTCTTTTAGCCTGGATGGGTGAGTGTGTTTCTCACACTGTCTAAATCAGTTTCCCTCCCATTCAACTCTGACCCCTCTCCCATCTCCCAGATATTTTCAGTTCCTCTAAGGTGGAAAAGAAAATGACTCAACAAATATCCCTCCACATCTGTTGTGTGTGGTGTGAATATTATAATCTCAATCCTTAAAAATTAGGATGTTCCAAAGCATAGGACTCAAAACTTTTTTTCTCTTTATTACTATCTGTTCTGTGATATTTAAAGGTTTATGATGGCAGTAGTCACAGTTGTGCATGCCTGTAATCCCAGCAGTTCCAGAGGCTGAGATAGCAGGATCGCAATTTCAAAGTCAGCCTTAGCAACTTACCAAGGTCCTAAGAAACTTTGCGAGACTGTGTCTCAAAATAAAACACACAAAAAGGGCTGGGGATGTGGATCAGTGGTTAAGCACCTCAGGATTCAATTCCTGGTTGGAAAGAAAAAAGAAAAAGTTTATGGTTGCAAAAAGAGCTGGAAGAAAGATTCTCAATGTTTGCATCACAAAGAACGGCATTGGAGAATATCATGAATTGGAGAATTTAAATGAAATAAGCTAAGCCCAAAAAACCAAAGGCCAAATGTTTTCCCTGATAAGTGGACGATGCTACATAATGGGGATGGGGTTTGGGGGTGAGGGAAGAATGGAGGAACTTTAGATTACATAGAGGGAAATGAGAGGGGGAGGAGACTGGGATATGAAAAATGGTGGACTGAGACAGACATCAGACAGACCCTATGTACGTGAATGATTACCTGAATGGTATGAATCTACATCATGCACAACCATAGAAATGAAAAGTTGTACCCCATTTGTGTACAATGAATCAAAATACAGTCTGAAGAAATTAAAAACAAATAAATTAAAAAATTAAAAAAAAACTGATAAGTGTTTATGGAAATTGGAACTAAGGAATGTTTATCCCAATTTGAGCATCATGCAACATATAGACTTATTGAAACATCACATGGTATCCTTCAAATCTGTGTAATTTTTATGTGTCAATTTAAAAAGTCTGTGATGAAACTCACAAGCTGACTCCTGACTACTAGCTTTTCTTTATTTTGCTATTGTAACACCCCTAAGAGAATTTTCAGTAAACACAGACTGATGATATATCACCAGTGCAATGCATGGACCTTATTTGCAACCTGACCTGAGCACACTTTGAAAAATATTCTGCGGCAACTGAGGAATTTTGAATGCTCAGTGGATGTGTCCCAACAGTAAAGAATTACTGTTCATATTTATGTGTATTAATGGTGTTTTGTGTGTGTGTTTTTAAAAGAACTCTTTTCTTTTAGACAATAGTGAAATCATCATGAATGAAACGACCTGAAATCTGGGACTTGTTTGAAATAATCCAAAGGTGAGGAAGATGGAGAGAGGAGATAGGACTAGAAAAAATGGGGTTTGTTGAGACTTGTGAAAACTGGAAATTGGGGAAATGAGACCTCATTATATTTTCTCTGTTTTTTTTCTTTTCTTTTGCACATTTTTTTTTAAAACTATGAAATTGTTAAAAAAAAAAAAAAAAAAAAATCCCGCACTGAGTTATTTTCTATCACTTGGGAGATGTAGCCTCCAGGTGAATTTACCAATTAAATTAAGATGTTAATGAAGCAGAATGGAGAAAGACACTAAGTCTAGACATCAAGCACACAGGGCAGGATAGAGTAGGGTTTAAAGAGCAAGGGCAGGATAGAACTGGGAAAAGGTCAAAAGGACCACATCTCGACCTGTATATAAGTGAGATTTCTTCCCTGTATTACATAGCATTGCCTTCCTCTTCCTTTATTACAAAATGACAAGTCGATTCTGTCACATTTTCTCCAAACTTTTTTACTGAAAAAAAAAATGTGTGATGTTTCCAAACACTTAATGAGTTCTATAAATATGACCAATTTTATTTAAAAAGTCAGTGAAATATTTTTCACAAAATAAACCACACTTGACTTTGCGTATATTGTAACCCCAGCTCTTAGTACAATATCTGGTCCATAATAGGTGCTCCATAAATATTTATGGGATTAATGAAAACGCCGATAATAATGTTGCAGTATGCCAAGAGAACTGTGAATTTATTTTTAACACCAAGACTTTAGCAGAATAAAATGGAGCATTTGATAACACAAAAGATGAAGTCATCATAAAACCCAATTTGAAGAACCAGCAGGAGAGGTACTTGAAAATTTTATGATTGGCACTTGTCATTGCTTCCCATTTAAAAAATTTATGTTAATAAATTCTGTTATGTAGAACCCCTGAAAAATTTATCTCTACTTCCAAAACATGTGCATATTTAATGGTTGTGGTTAACCACTTGGCATTTGGTATCATTTTGACAGTATTAAGAAAATGAAAATTAGCTTATTGCAAGTATGTCATCTTTATTGTATTTAAATAAACCTGCCCTGTCTTTTCCATCAACTCTCTGTCCCATTCAAAGAATTCTCCCATACTCTGCTAGTGGTCTGTGAAATCTTCATTTCCTTTGTTGAGCAAAAGTATCATGACATCACATCTCATTACCAAAACAAAAATATTTATTTTTTAATATTTATTCATTTATTTATTTTCAGACTGGCAATTAGAGAAATGCAAATCAAACCAACTCTAAGATTTCAACTCACCCAATTAGAATGGCAATTATCAAGAATACAAGCATTAATAAGTGTTGGCATGGATGTGGGGAAAAAGGCACACTCATCCATTGCTGGTGGGATTGCAAATTGGTGTAGCCACTCTGGAAAGCAGTATGGAGATTCCTCAGAAAACTTGGAATGGACCCACAATTTGACCCAGCTATCTCACTTCTCAGTTTACACCTAAAGGACTTAAAAATCAGCATACTACAGTGACATAGCCACATCAATGTTTGTAGCTGCTCAATTCAAAATAGCTAGATTGTGAAACCAACCCAGATGCTCTTCAATAGATGAAGGGATAAAGAAACTGTGGTATATATACACAATTAAATATTACTCAGCCATGAAGAAAAATAAAATTATGGCAGTTGCAGGTAAATGAATGGAGTTGGAGAACATCATGCTAAATGAAATAAGTCAATCCCAACAAAACAAAGGTTGAATGTTTTCTCTCATAAGTGGATGATGATACATAATGGTCAGGGTAGGGGGTAAGGGAAGAATGGAGGAATGTTGGGTTGTGTAGAAGGAAATGAGGGGAGGGGAGGGGACGGGGGGAAGGAAAGATGGTGGAATCATTACCCTATGTACCTGTATAATTACACAAATGGTATGACTGCATTGTGTACAACCAGAGAAATGAAAATTTACACTCCATTCGTGTACAATGAATCAAAATACATTCTGCTGTCATGTATATCTAAATAGAACAAACAATAAAAAATAAAATATTTTCACCCTGGAGATTGAATCACCCAGGGGTGCTTAACCATAGATCGATATCCCCAATCCTTTTTATTTTTATTTTGGCATATTGTCTCACTAAGTTGCTTAGGGCCTCACTAAATTGCTAAGGTTGACCTTGAACTTGTGATCCTCCTGCCTCAGCTTCCCTAGCAGCTGGGATTACAGGTGTGCGCCACTATGCCTGGCTACTACATTGATTTATAGAGTGTTCCTAGCCATTCCCCATTTCTAATTTTATTTAATCCCAAAGTTTCTGATCATTTGGTGTATCTTCAGTGAAATATTTCTTCCTAGTTTCAAGGTTGAGATCTTCAAACAAGAAGTCATGATGTAGGCATGTGAACGAGTATCTAACGTAACTTGAAAGAGCTTATAGCCCCTGGAGGTAGGTTGCCCATGGTGAAATGTTTTAGAGTGATTTTTCTCTAATTGAAAACCTAAGCATTTTAAATTAGGATTACAGACATACGATGTGCATTTCCTTGTAGAACAGGGCAATGACAGCAGCTTCCCTGTGAATCCACAAACAACAAAAGAGAAGTATTTAGTGGCAAACTGACTCTCCCCCTATGGACAACTTCTCCAGCTGGAATAAATGCACTTACTAAGATTATTTCTTCCCACAATGCGGCCTTTCCCTGTACCTAGTGCTCCATACTATACCCCATTGCTTTCTAAGAGCTCTTGCCTTCGGGGGGGAAATGTTTCCGTGGTCATGAGGACATCTGAAATATTCCTCTGAGCTTCAAATCATGCTAAGTAATGTTTTTCTTCATTACTTAAGCTAACCTTCAAACATATATAAGGACATATACAAGATACCAGAGGCGCGCGCTCGCGCGCGCACGCGCACACACACACACACACACATCCCTACACACACACACACACTTAAAATTTACTTTGTCATTACCAAAAATCTATCCCTGATTTAATATTAACAGAATAAACTGCAGCATTGGTTCGTCAGTAACTTTAGGTGAAATATCCACATTAGTTCACAAAAACATTCTAATTTTTTTCACTAAAATCTAAATTGTACAAAATGTCTGACCATTCTTTTAGTTTACTTATTTGTAATACAAAGCAGAAAGTAGTTCCTATTTTTGAGAGCATAACTTCTTACCATAGAAATGGGCTTTCCCCTCTTTGAAAAAGTCTGAATGGTGCATAAAGGTTTTACATCAGCCATCCAAACCTTAATTTTTTTGCTTTTATAACATAAAAGGAGAAATCCTATAGAACATATTGAGACTCAAAATGCATAGACGTATTCCAGATTCAACTACCAGGTTGTTCTTAAGACCATCATTTCTTGTGTTGACTTCCCCATTTTTAAATAAAAGCAAATACATGCTAACTTCTCAGACTATTGTAAACTTCAACCAATGAAGCAGTCTTATATCAGAGCTGCTCCCTACACCCTTCAGCAGCACGAATCACCACGTTTGGGGTGGGGGTGCCTCATAATAACCCAAAATATAAAACTTAGTTCAATTCTGTATTAATTTTTTCACTTATTTTGCAATTTTCTAATTTATTTAATTATAGTGCTTGTCCAATTTATGTAATCATAGCATATTTCTTACCTTACATTTGATACAGTATAAATTTTGATAAATTAGAATGTTTCTGCAAACTTTATGGTGATAAAGGAAATTTGTATTTAAAAATAATTTTTTTCTTTTATATAAAAGTTACTTTAAAATAATTCTGGCATTATATTTAAAATGCTAAAGTATTCAGAAAAATGTAACTCACCGTTGACCTAAACTCTTTAGGATGGGTACTACTGTGACAGACATCTAAAATGTCTGTCTGCTCTATTTTGAACCTATTCCTATTGTATAGCTATCAATACTATTTCAATGAGGTAAATTTAAGAATATAGAGATACCTTTATCTATTTTAAGGAGAAAGAAATATAAAATATGGAACTATGTGCTTCAAAACCATTGTAAGGGTAAGTCAGGATTACAGTTTCTTGATAGCCTCATGGATGAGAGCACAAAAGAAAATAAAATAAAAGGAAATAAAAGGAGGAGGAAGACAAGAAGGAGGAAGAGGAGGGGGAGAAAAAGGTGGAGAAGGAGGAAGTGGAGAACAAGGAGGAAGAGGAGGAGGAAGAGGAGGAGGAGGAGGAGGAGGAGGAGGAGGAGGAGGAGAAGGAGGAGGAGGAGAAGGAGGAGGAGGAAGAGGAGGAGGAGGAGAAGGAAGAAGAGAAGGAGAAGGAGCAGGAGGAGGAGGAGGTAGAGAAAGAGGAGGAGGAGGATGAGGAAGGAAGAGGAGGAGGAGAATGACTGGACTGCTCAGATGCTAAATTGGTATACAGCCAGGGAACTGGAGGCCATTCTCCAAATCACCCCATGATAGCTCACCTTGGCCACAATTAACAAGTAAGTAAGAAGTGCGTTATCCTTTGGATCTGGAACATCCTCCAAAAGACCCTGTGTTGAGTGTTGATCCCCAGTGCAGCAGTGTTCAGAAGCAGAACCCCTGGGAAGTGATTGGATCATGAGTGTTCTGACCTCACGAATGGATTAATCCATTTATATATTCATAGAATAGTGGGTTTGCAGAGACAGCTCTCTCTCTGCTTTCTGTTTGCCATGAGTCACCTACCTCTCTACCCGGAGCTCACTGCCATGATGTTCTACATCACCAAAGGCCCAGAGTCAGTGGAACCAAGTAATCATGGGCAGGAACCTCAGAAACCATGAACTAAAATAAATCTTTCCTCCTTTTAAGTTTATTTCCTCAGGTATTTTGTCATAGCAAGAGAAAACTGACTAAATTGGAAAATTGGTATTAAGAGTGGAGTCATTGCTGTGACTGTACATGATGATGTATTCAGAAACTTTTGGGACAAGTTTTTGTGGGGAGTTTACAAAAGTTGTGGGAGTAAGCTAGAAAAACCCTAGAATACAATAAATGGAGTTTCATGGGTGATCCTGGTGTGGAGGGACTCAGAAGAATAGAATGCTGATAGGAAAGTGAATGGTGAAGATCATTGTGAAGAGATCTCTGAAAGAATAAACCGCCCATTGGAAATTGGATTAGAGACTAGTGGGGTTACATTCTGGCAAAGAACTTGTCTATATTTTGTCCAGGCCCTCAGGTTTTATGTGAGGCTGAGTTTAAAGATGACAGACTGATTAATCTGGTAGAGAATATTTCAAGGTAACATAGCATGCAGCCTGCGGCATGGGCACAAATTTACAGTGAGAATCAAGAGGAAAAATCAGAGAAGACAGATTCAAGAAACTTCTTCCAACTTGTAGAAAGAAGGTGTGGTTGCTAAAAATAATAATGCCATTAAAGAGAAGCCAAGTGCTTTCCAGTGGGACAATAGGCAAGATGCCTTGAAAGCATCCCAGGGTTCAGCAGGACCTCACCCACTGCAGACTCAAGGGTGTGAAAATACAAGCTCATTTGAAAGTTGTTGTAACCCTGTTGTAACCTCATAGAAATGGGCTTTCCATTTCCATGCACAGGGCATATGGAGAATTGGTTCCTAGGGATTTGTTTCCCCATGTTCAGCCATCTAGGCATAGGTAGGCTGCTACAGTCTGATACAAGGGGGACCAAATACTGGTCCAACTGGCTGTAGATCTTGGCATCATGCATGATACTGGTTTTGCAGGTGTGCAGAATGCAAAAGTTGTGGGATCACAGAGGCTTTAACAACAATATCAAAAAAAAAGCCTGAGAAGCCAGGCAGTCTCTGCAGGCAACCCTTGTGAGGTCAGTGCGTGAAGTTGTGAAAATGAAGCTGACATTGTAATAGATACCCTTGGAAGTGAGCGATGCCAGTAATATGGAATGTCTGATGAGGGAAGCCACAGGCAGAGAGCAGAGCCAACCCAAGGGAGAGGCCACAGAAGTTGCAACTGGCAAGGACATAGGATGGGCTTCCCACATCCTCTGAAATTCACATCATTCCACAGTGTGATATGGTTGCTGGACATGGAGCTACAGGAGTTACCATTTGCCTTGCTGGGTTCTTGTCTTACCTTGCTCTGATTCCTCCATCCTATTCCTCCCATTTGGAAAGGGAATGCTCACCCTATTCCATCTATATTGAAGTATGTAACTTGCTTTTTGTTTGGTTTTGTTTTTAAACTTATTTTTACACAGACTCTTATATCTCAAATTTTGCCTTAAGTCTCAGAGGGGACATTGGATTTAGACTTTTGAGCAATTCTATAACTACTGAGACTTCAGGAACTCTTAAAGATGGACTGAAAACATTTTGATATAACTTGAGCTTTTGGGTATGAGGAGGAGAATTTTTTGATGTGGAACTAAAGTGTCCCACAGAAAGATTATATGTTGAAGGTTTGGTCCCCAGTAGGTCAGTGTTCAGATGTGGGGCCTTTGGGATTTGATTAAAACAGGAATAGATTAATGAATTCATGAAATCATAGGTTAATGGGTTTGGAGGAGGGGTTCTGTTATAAAAGTGGGTTCTCTCTCTCTGTTTCCTGGCCACAATGGGCTGAGCAGATTTGCTTCACCACATGTTGCCTACCAGAGTTCTGACTCATCACAGACCCAGAATCAATGCAGTCAAATGACCATGGACAGAAACTCTGAACCCACAATCCAAAATAAATCTTTCCTCTTTTTAATTCAATTTTCCAAGGAATTTTTCACAACAATGGAAAGTTGACAAACACAAAGCTGGCTGACAAGCACAAAAATTTGACTCCAAGGAGTGTACTGCTTTGGCTGAAACCGGACAGTCGGGAAGATGTTGCTAGAAACAATAGATTCCAGAGCTACTGACTACTAGGGTTGCTCCGAAAACAGAACAGAAAAAAAAAAAGAGAGAGAGAGCAGAGTTACCTCTGTGTCTACTTAGCTCAGAAACTGAGACTTGCCTAGGGCCTCTGCCTGCCACAGAACCTAAATAATATCTAGTTACAAAGGAATCCAGAAAGCATAGCTTTTAAGCTTTTGCATTCCTACTCTGCAGGAAAGCAAATGGGACAATTGGGTAGGAAAGGAAATGATGCAAATTCTTTTGAGAATTTATTAGTTCTGGACGTCTCTTATAAAACCAACTGAAAATGTTCAGTGTGAAGTTTGGATTAATATATTGAAACTCAGGATAGAGCTTGGAGCTGCAGAAATATATTTGGGGATTAGTGTAGAGATGTTACATAAGACCTTGGGCCTGAAAAGAGAAGGCATGAAAGAGAAGAGGCCTGAGTGCCCAGAGGAAAAGCACTCTGAAATGTAGGGGTCAAGAGGAAGAGTATGGCCCACGAAAGAACTTATAAAAAAACTGCCAATTAGATATACATGAGCAACTTTGCTGTATCTGAAGATGCTTGAAGAAACTACTATAAGGTTCTTAGGAATGATTTTGGTTAAATCCAGCAAGTTAATAGTACACACTTATTCACATTGCTTTCCAAACTACCACTAATAGTCAAAAGGAGGAAGAGATAAAAGGGAGAGATTGATAAGATTTAAGGAAGTAAAAAGCAACTTGACAAGCAGGTGGCCTTGTTTAGCAACTGAAAATCGTATGCCTTACAAATCTTAAGCCAAGAAGAAATTATCAGATTGTCACTGCACAACCTCAGAAATTTCAGGGTCTTGAGATAATGAGTCCTTTGGGAGGCTCAGGTTATAGGTGGGCTACCATTTGATAATTCTTGAGAGAGACTCTGGTTTTGAGGACATCAAACTTGGGTTACCATAATGAAAATACAAAAACTAAGTGAGGTATTTAAGTTACTAAATAGTTAAACAATACAATTATATATTGAGTGTGTGCCTTTCAATGACCAAGAAGTTTCTGTTGTCCAAGAGAAAAGAGTAGTGGTTCATTTTTTGAGTATGGGACACATCCAAGGGAGACACTGACCATTTTCTCATTCCCCCTGTTATGGTTTAGATATGAGGTGTCCCTCAAAAGATCACATGTGAGACAATGCAAGGATTTTCAGAGGTGAGATGATTATGTTATGAGAGCCTCAAATGAATCAATGGATTAATCCACCAACAGGGATTAACTGAGTGATAACTGGAAGCAGGTCTGGTATGGCTGGAGGAGATAGTCCACTTGGAATGTGCCTTTGGGATTTATATTTTGTTCCTGGAGAACAGAGAATCTCTGCTTACTTATTGCCATGTCCTGAGATGCTTCCTCCTGTAACCCCTTCCACCATGATGTTCTCCCTTATCTTTGGACCAAAGCAATGGAGTCAGCCATCTATGGACCGAGACCTCTGAAACTGTGAGTGCCAAATAAACTTGTTCTTGCTTCCTCTAAATTTGTTCTGTCAGATCTTTTGGTCGCAGCAGCAAAATAGCTGACTAAAATACCCCCTTTAAAAGAATAAATTCCTTTCCTATTCTACCAGCCTGCAGGGTCATTGAAGACTAAGAGAATTGCAATTTGTCTCTGAAATTAAAAAAAACTTAAAACTATAATTAGCATATTTCATAAAATATTATATCTTCTGAAACATTAATGGGATTTACTTAAGAAAATTTTCTACAAATTAAAATACAAAATAAAAGTTACTATAAAGTACAAAATAAAAGTCACTATAAATTTAAATATAAATTTTAAGAAAAACTCAATACAATTTCAGAAGAAAACCATCTAAGTAATTTTCTATAAAGTGGAGTGAAAAATACATAGAAGCATAAATTATAATAGAAAAGATGTTTAGGAATGGAGGCCCAATAGTCAATTAATAAAAAGAGAGTGGATATAATATTTGAGAAGAAGTGGATACAGAACGAGGAAAGAAATATTTATAAACTGATACCATAATTCTCCAGATAGATTGAATATTGAAATACCATCATGATGAATGACAAAATCTGAATTGTGATGAAGAAATTCCAGGACAAAAATAATGGGAAAAGTCTTCCTGACATAAAGAGAAAGAGCACACGTCACATCCATCACATCCAAAGATCTGAAACCGGAATGTCACTGAATATGTTTGCAGTCACACTGGAGAATTTATAATGCACAATGCCTTCAAAATCACAAAGGAAAACTATCTCCAGTGTAGATGTTCACAATAAACAAGAAAGTTAACCAAGTCTGAATTTAGAATAAAGATATTCAAGTTTGTATGATATCAATAAATGATTTCCTTCTATACACATTTTCTCAGAAGGCTATTTTATGTATTATGAAATAAGTAATAAAATAAGAGAGAAAGAGAAAGGACCAAGGATCCAGGGGCACAGGGGCCTCACAATGTGCTAGTGGAGTATTCTTGGGTGAATAATTGTGAACTTGGCTTGCAAACTTCCAGCAAAGGTGAAAGGAAGAAGACCGAGGGCTTCCAGTCCATGTATTCAAGTAAAAAGGCAACTGATCAATAATTAGATGGATTTTGAATTACTAAGAGGAGTTTTAGCATTCTTGCAGGTGTATTGAGATGCATTAATAACAGTGAAGAATATCAAACCAATTATAACCTTATATAATTATTAACACTTAAAGAGGTTTAGAAAGAAAAAGTGCAAATAGTATACATCAAGACAACTTTGTATATTTAAGGACAATTACAAATGATAGTTATTTATAGTATTTGTAAAAAGTTTGAGGTTAAACTATTTCAGGATGGAAGGTGGTTGTTATAGGAACTGAATAGATGCTTTCCATTATGGATTCAGTAGGTAATATGTTGATGGAAAAAGCTTAGAACAATAGGTTTATAGAGAGAAATATTAAAAGAAATAATTAAAATATTTTAAAGTATTTTCTCTGAAAATAGGACAAGGGAATGGAAATATTGGAGTAGAAATAACCAAAAATTTTCATTTTGTGTGTGTGTGTGTGCACACACAATCCATTCAACTGAAGTAAATTTTGATGAAAATTGTGAACACTTACTCTTAGATTTGCTTCAATGGAAACCATTTTGTCACTGATAAGAGTGGTTTCACTGAGTCATTTCTTTGTGAAAATCAAACCCTTATTAGAGTGAACAGTAAGAGAACAGGTCAGAAGAAAGCAAAGAAAGAACAGTATAAAAATTATTTGAAGGGTTTTATTATAATTAATGTGCAGAAATATGAAGTGAAAGCAGAGGGAGATAAATGTTCAAAGAATACACTTTTAAATTTTAGAAGGCAGAAAAAATGTGAATATTCTTCTATTAGAATATTCAGAATGAAAAAAAAAGGCTTAAGCAATGTTGGCTGCTTACTTCTTGGTTAGTCAGCTTTACATCGATGTGATCAAAACTCCCCAGAAGAACAACTTAGAGGAGGAAAGTTTATTTTGGAGTCAAGGTGTCAGAGGTCTTATCTGTGTTCAGCTGACTCCATTGCTGTGGGCCTGAGGTGAGGCAGCACATCATGGCGGCAGGTCATGGTGCAGGAGAGCTGCTCAGCTCTTAGTGGCCCCAAAGCAGAGAGAGAGATCAAGGCACCAGGGAAAAAAATATAAACCCCACAGGCACACCCACAGTGACCTACTTCCTCCAGTCACCTGCATGCCTACAGTTCTCACCCAGGGCAGCAGTCCTTTCCAATTATTAATCCTTCAAGAGGATGAGTCCATTGATTTGGTTATGGCTCTCATAATCTAATCAGACCATTTCAGGGACACCTTATATCCAAACCACAATAGTTCTTTATCCTCAGATGCTGTAAATGGCTAACTACATGGTTGAAATCTTATCACATTCATAACATTTCATTTTCCTTTCAGCACAGAAACCACCAGGAAGTTTTTCATTGACTACAAAGTGTGCTTCGGGTATAGTTATAGGGTAGTTGCTTTTGGGCACCAGTGGTCTTTGTGCTGCCTCTACGTAAATGGTATTTCTTCAGTGCTAATGTCAGTACACCTTTTCCCGGCTTCATTATGGCTAATGAAGTAGTTATTTCCTATATCAAAATACAATTTCTTATATATGGGATTTTCATGGTAAAGAAAAACAGAACTTCATAGACCACCTCCCACTCATGTGTCTCCAATACTTCTGGAGTTTATTCATTCTCTGTGTAGCAAGAACTTATCCAATTATAAGATTATCTATTTGACAGAATAATTACTTTTTGACAATTCATGCATGGGTATTATTTGGTGACCATCAATGATAATTAATAAAATTAAATCTGCTGATTTCTTTTGCTGCTCTCTTTCTGAGACAAAATAATTTTGCATTTGTCTTTTTAAGAAAACCATTTTGGGCAATAGTATGACTCGTGAAAGAACGAGAATTTTGGACCTTCCTCTAGACTTTGCAACTAGAAAACGTTAATTTTACTTATTCCAGAAAGAAAAAAGAACCAAATTTTTAGGTTGACTAGTGATATCACTGGACTTTGATTGAAAATTATGTGATAGCTTCACTGGTTTCATGGTGCTATTTGACAAATTTTCAATACCCACAGTGTTCCAAGGAATAGAGTGAATGGATCACTAGTTCGATAAAATCCAATTTCAATATATACAATTCTTCCTGTTGGCTCCTTTTATGACAGCTTATTTAAAGGCACATGCCAGACTTACTTGCTGTGCCATGCAATTTATTCTGCCCTTACGCTATAATAGATTATATTTGCAATATTGTTTGAGTTGTAGCATTTGTTACTACGTCTCTCTTTATATTTATGATGTAGTGGATCACCTTTGAACCATTCATCTATTTCAGTTATACAGGGACATAGCATACTATTTCAATAAAAAGCAAAAATACAAGTGTCAAATGTATAGAAATTTGGCCCAAAATGAATTGAAATGTGTCAAGCAAAATGAGCCACATCTTCTGAGCTAAAATGAATTCAAAGAGCCCTGCAGCAGATGCATGTTCTAAGGCTATGATGGTGTTTGATTTGCACTGCAAGATGCACAAGGAGAGAATAAAGAATCTTCAACTTCAAATTTGTCAGCTGCTCAGGGATAATAAGTATAAGAAGCATATTGCGAAAGCAGACTCAGATGCAGATTAGCATGCGGGACAACACACTGGGGATCTTGGGATAAATACCTGTAAAATAACTGAGAGTGAGCAGGGGCTGGGCTGAGCAGAGGGAGCAAGGCCCTCCATTGCAGTTTTAGTGAATGCCCATCAACCCTAAAGGGCATTCTGAAACTGGATGACCTGTGTGTAGTGAATCCCATAATGTCCTCAAGAGCATGCTTGAACATAGAGCTAAGAGACCTTATCAGATTTTTGTCTAACTTCCACCTACACCAGGAAGGGTCTTAACAGATGCCCCAAGTTGCCCTCTGGAGTTTTTGTGTAAGAAGATGGAAAGCTGCCAATCATAAACCGTATATTGTCCCTATCCTACATTGCCAAACCATCTTCTTCATTTTTCCCTTTATCCCTTATGTAAATTTTCCTTTCCCAGAGTCCCCCACTCCCTTTTAGGTTAACCTTTTGAACTTCCTCTTAGCCCATCTGTGTTCTCTCCGTTTCCCTCAGTTACCACTATTTTAGTTGGAGGCAAGCTTAGGCAATTTCTCTCCCCTCCTCCAGTGGCAAAATAAAGTCTGCCTCACCACCTTTAACAGGTGCCTGGATCTTTGACACCCCCAGGGTAATTCCAAATGGGGGCAAGAAAACCAGAGTTTTATGCAATCCCATTTATTGGACCCTGGGATCAGGTGTAATCGTATGAGGCAGGTTTTTCAGCCACAGCAATCCCAACTCCTCTAGCAGCGAAGGAAGTAAGTCCCTGGATCCTGACAACCTCTAGCAATTGTGCTATCTGTACCTCAATTTGTGCCAGTACCATTTTCATATTCTTCATTCATTAGCTCAGTTATTTTAATAGTTCAAAAAGTAAGCAGTTATTTCTCCCCCAAGATGGAATAAATAAATCATTTTCAATGATTTCATACAAATGTTGTTTACATAAGCTAAGAAGGATCTGGAAATTCAAGTGACCTAGAAATACTCTTGAAAACAGCCTTCTGGACTAATTGACTTCTCAAAATTCTTCCTAAACCTGAGCCTATAAAATACAAAATGGAGAAAGAAAAACCCACATATTTTTCTCTCTGGCTGTTTTACACTTGTAAATTTAAATGGATGCTGAGCCATATGTTTTATAGCCTTTGCATAAATGTTTGGAGTTTTTGTTCGCAAAGCATTTTGTAAAATCTATTGTGTTTACATCGACCTCAAACAGCTGTAGTCTTTGCTTCAGGTAATGCAATTAATGCCAATACCTCTTTGCATACACAAACAGCATCTAACTTTTAAGTAATCCACAATACAAATAAAAGCACAATCGATATGTGCACAGAGAAATAAAAATTTTAGTTTGCAACAAAAGCAGCTCGTTAGTGTTTAAGTCAAAATCCACAAAGAGTAGCAAACTTCCCATAAGGATCAGATACTAAAAAACAGCAGCAAATGTAGCTACAAAAGCATGGGGCAGGATTAGGGAAATGTAATCAGGAGTCCCAATTTTACTGGCACCTAGGTTGTGACCTTGAGAAAACAACTTTATTGCTTTGAATCCATTTCCAGATCTGTCCTGCTTATAAGCTTTTGTAAGGATAAAACTGGAAATGTATGTAAACATGCTTTGAAAAGGAATGTTGCTAAAATTGGCAGTATACCGAGGGAGGGAGAGCAGACGCAAAGAGGAATTCTGTCCGATTTTCAGAATGCTTACTGTGATCCAAATGATTTGCATATGATGTCACTTAGTCCTTATAAAAACCTTGTGAGCAGGGTACCCTGACCCTCTCTTAACAAATGAGTAAAATGAACTTGAGAGGAACTCTGCAACTTGTCCAGGATCATTTCCATATGACTCCAAATCCCAGTGATGAGCCTGAATTTACAGGGCCTCCGGAGGCCAGTAGGCAAAACAAAGGAGCCATGGAGAGAGGACTGAATGACATGGCAGAGTCACCACTAGGGAAAGGAGCAGTCTTGATAGCAGAGGAACACCTCTGTCACTGAAGAAGAGGAGATAGAAAAATTAAGTCGAAATTTTGATGAAGGTGACAGGAAACTGCAAGAATAACAATCAGACAGTCTTTGTTTTCTGTCTTTAATAAGAAACCAGCTCTTCTACTTAGAGGAAGGTCGTGGCAAGCTCGGTAGTCCTGGAGACAAGCTAAGGTTTAAAGTGGGAGATGGAACTGAACAGAAGCGCTCTGAGAATTTACTGTACCTTGATTGACACAAGCTGGGATGTGACCCTGATGGGGCAAGAGATGGGAATTAAAGGCAGGCAGCCAGTGTCCTAGGTGGGCTGGCCATCTTGCTGTTGACAATAGCTCATCCTTCTTATGATATATTTATTTTTACTGATCTGTGCTATTTAATGAGTGTTATGGTTTGTGGTATTCAATATAATGAATGTATATGGTGTTCCCCAAAAGCTCACGGTGTGAGACAATGCAACAATGTTCAAAGGTGAAATGATTCGATTATGAGAGCTGTGACCGACTCAGTGGATTAATTCACTTGAATTAACTGGGTGGTAACTTTAGGTAGGGAGAGTGTAGCTGGAAGAAGTAGATTACTAGGGGTGGGCCTTTGGGGTCTTATTTTGTCCCTGTTGAGCAAAGCTGTCTATCTGCTTCTTGGCTGCCATGTCTTAAGCTACTTTCCTCTACCATGATTTTCCGCCATGATGTTCTGCCTCACCTTGGGCCCAGTGCAATGGAGTTGGCTGACACATAGACTGAATCTTTGAAACCATGAGCCCAAGTAAACATTTCCTCCTCTTAGTTGTTCTTGTTAGGTCTTTGGGTCACAGGGATGAAAAGCTGATTTCAGCAATGAGTTCCAATATTTTTTGTCTTTCCTGTCTTAGCATAACTGGAAACAAAACTTATTCATTCCATGACTTGGAGACTTGGCTCATTTGAGCAACACTCAAGTGATCTCTGTGTTCTGACCAGCAGGGATGGTCAGAGTGAGGCCATGAACTCCAGGGTGTTTCTAAGGCAGGGTGGGGCTCCCCCTCCATTGTGCAGATGTGTTCATGGTAATGATGGGATTGTAGCAGCAAGCTTTTGGATTGTGAAATACAATGTGCAAATAGCCGTGACCTTGTGTCATGGCTACAGCACTCTGTTCCACTTGTTCTGTAAGTGACAGATAATTCTGAATTTTAAAAAACAGACAAAAGAAGCTTGGTCTCAAATACCACTTCAAATTTAGCTCTGATACCAGGCGAAGATGGCTGTTTTTTGTTTTTTATTTTTTTACAACTATGACATTTCATTTTTCTAAACATACCGTGGGCCTCCACATACACTCTATCTCCAGTTACACCCCTCCCATGTGGCTTGGCTCACACTGCAACCCTCTGTGTTGGACTTCTGCTTGGAATTTCTTATCACCTGATTGCTGCAGAAGAACATGGAGGTCTTCATGCTAGGGCTGGTTAAGGAGATATCATCTGTGCATCTTCTGGGAGAGTAGCTGTGTTATAAAGCCAATAAATACTTCCCCTTTCTTGCTGTTTTGAATGTACACTTTTGAAGAGTGGAAAGAAAATTCCATAAAATAGATAACAATTTTTAAAAAATAGAGTTTCCAGATTCTCAGTGTCATCTGCTTTTCCTCCAATGGTGCTTTACCTTTCCAGTCTTCAAAATGCTCTCACCACCTGACACTGCAACTATTTACCTGTCTTTATTCTCTTTCTCTCGTCTCCTACTCCCGTTTTTCTCCCTTTCTCACTTTTTTCTCCTCCCACTTTCTGCTACATGAGACCCCAGTGGGAAGGAGCTTTGATTTGCTCAGAGCTATATTTCATACAATTAAAATTGCTCCAGTCACAGAGGCACATTCAATACATATTGTCTGAATGAATGGACAGAATGGACATTACCAATGGGTCATAAAAATGATCAGCAACCAGGTGAAAGCTGAGGATTAAGAGTTTCAGAGAAATCTGTCGCAGTTAGTGATGAGATACGGCAAATTGAGGCAGCATTATCACTTCTCAGAGGAGAAGTGAAAGAACCTGAGGACCTGCGGGGCTGAGGCATGGGCCACGCCAACTGTAATACCAGAAGTGAACAGCAGGGGGTGCTACAGCCATGTCTCCTTAAATCGCAGTTTGCTTCTCCAAATACAGAAAAAATACTGTAGGTTAGGTAAAAAAATGCAAAAACAAAAAACTTAAGCTCCATTTGCAATTGTCATCAGTGTCTTTCTTCAGGAAAGTATGCACAAAGTTGAAATGTGCTGTTTTTACCCCTGAAATGCCCCTTATCTCCCTTAAAGAACAGATTTAGACCACGTTAAACCATGAAAGTTAATGTTCACATTCATCTTTTATTTTTATAGTGCAAAGTATGTGAATGTCCAATGTGCACAGGTGACTCGTTATTTAAGGTATATTTTATTTTATTGTAAAGTGTGGAGAGATGTTGTAGAGTCTCTACTTCTGACTGACAGGATACACAGCGATTGGAAATGGCAGGTATGGTTGGAGACCATGTAGCATAGTGGTTAAAACCATGTTATTGGCATCTTCTCAGCTAGGGTTTAAGTATCAGCTGTGTCACTTTTTAGCTAAGAAACACTGTTGAGTCAGTGGTTCTGTAACTTTGGTAGCATTAAGCACAACTGCAGAACTCAGTAGAAATAGAAACTTCCTCTAGACGATTCTGATATACCACAGTTCGAGAACTATTGATTTGAACCCTAAACAAGCTTTCTTCATCTGTAAAATAAACATCTGCTGCTATCATGGTGGTGAAATGAATTAATGGGTCTGATCCCAATGCCTGAGGTCATAAACACTCAATAGATGTTAGCCATAATGAGTTCTCAAAGTATCCAGGTGTTGTTTTAGAAAATTTACCTGTGCTGAAGTCATGGAAACTAACCCTGCTGAACTTTGATTAGGTTGAGGTAATATTCCCTTCCATAAAGACTGAATTTTCTGTTTTTATGTAAGAATAAATGGTTGACTTGACAACCGAATTTTTTTTTTTAAATCCTGCTCTCACTGAAACTGTCATAACAATAAAGTCTGCATACTAGAATGTGTCCTGGGAGACTACATTAGAATGACTTAACTATAAACAAGGAAAACAAGTTTATTCATGTTATAGCTCATAATGCAGAGGATCTCAGGTTGCACACTTATTAAAATCAATGTTTTCTTGCCTATTGAATACTACATTAAAATGTTTTTTCTTAGCTCCGTCTTGCTGAACAAACATAATGGGCACTGAGTTAAGATCTTTATAAGATGGAGAGTCAAATGGAAAACATTTTAAATCACAGGAGATATGGGTTTCATTTACTCTCTGCCCTTCTCAGCTAATTTTGGAACTTGACCCATCTAAAATCTATCATTTTAGTTAGAGGGAAATTGTAAGGTTCAAAGAGAAATGTCAGAAAGCCATTATACAAAACAATAGAAGAAAACCACAGTTACTTTAAAGTAGTAAGTAAATGTCTTTGCTGGCCCAGTTCCCCTGGATTTCCTTGTAATTTGCCTAAAACTTACTAAAGAATTTGGTGCATTCTTCTTAGAGGTTGGATTTGAAGACTTAGCAATAAAACAAATTTTATATGCCCCATAGATGCATGTTGTCCCATCAATGTCACTGAGGTTTAAATTAGATTAAAATTTTACTAGACATTTTGAGCATATAAACTTTACTGACCTCAACTAGCTGGACTCAAATTTTCTTAATGATTAAGCCGCCAAAATTTTACATTTCTGTCATTGTAACCAGTGATGCTCTAGAATTATTTTTCTATTGCCAAGAATATGTCTTTGGAAATAGGAAGACAATTCACTCTCAAGTGAAGAGCCTCATGGTTTTAGCTACAGCTAAGTTATGTCTCCTTGATGTATACTTTACACAGAGTGAGAGAGAGGGGGGAACACACAAAAAATCACTTTGAGCAAAATAACACATTCATATCTGCAATACAATTTATCCTTCTTTACCTTGATACAAAGGTAGGATCAAATAAATCTCATAACTGCACTTCATTCTGTACCCTCTTCTCTATTTGTCTAGCAAGCATGATGGTATCTTTTTATGATATTTCTCTTTTTTACATTCCTATTTGTATTGCCATGAGACTAATCTGCATCCTCTCTTTCCTAAAATATTTCAAAGCATTGCTAATGGACACATGTCCATGCTGCTCCAATATTTCAGATTTATTTCTTCAAACAATACCACATCCATGCTTTCAAACTCAGGATTTCTTTGGTGCCTCTACGACGATCACTAAAACGTAGGGTTCTCTAAAACTTGACCCCATTGTTGCTGCCCAGCTTTTCCCATCAGTTTTCCCTTCTTTTGCTTTACTGGTTTTACCCCAAATGTGATGAACATCTTTAAATCATTTCCATAAATATTACTTGACAACTGTCTTGATAATGAAACAAAGCTCATCAGGCACTACACCAGTATAGTGTATTCCTCTCTTTTTTTTTTTAACACTAGAATAGTTTATTGACTTAAGGAAGTCCATCCAAGTACAAAGGGACAGTGCATCCCAGCTCCTGGGATCTTCTTAATCAATTTGCACTCTCTTGATCGTACGTATTTCTGTATTTGCCATTCCTCTGAGGTTTGGTTCAAGTCCCATTTCCTCTCTGAATAAATTTTGAGTCTAGGAAAAAGATGCCTAAAATTGTTAGTGGACCAAGTTATTGTGTATTACACTTATGAACTGAGACATGGTTTAATAACTGGATTCCCAAAATCTAGCCAAATGCCCAAAATAAATGCTGTCACTGAAGAGCATAAGGATGGCAATAGAGTTCCTTAAGGATCATGGTCACAGACAGAGTAAATGAGACTCAGCAAGCCAAAGTTTCACTGCAAACTATTAGGCAAATTGCAAAAATCTGCAGGATGGTTGGCGTAAAGAACAAGCATTTATTTTCTTACTGTTCTGAAAGATGGAAGTCCAAGACCAAGGTGCTGTTAGGGTGGGTTTCCATTTCTAGTAAGCCTTCCTTTCCTGGCTTTTTAGATGGCCACTTTCTCATTATGTCCCCACAAGGTCTCTTCTAAGTGAGTGGAAGGAGCACAACAAGAGAAACAGAGAAAGAGTGTGTGTATGTGTGCTCTGGTATTTACTCCTCTTCTTATCAGGGCACCATTCCTATTGGACCTCATTTAATAGCAATTTATCTCCTAAAGGCCTTATTTCCAGATAGAGTCACATTGGGCATGAGGGCTACATCGTCTCAATCTGAGGTACACCAGTCCATAGAAATAGCTGACATTCGAACAATGGTTCTTATTGGCAAGTATTTTTCTACTACCTTCATATACTAATTCTTCCACCATAGCCCTCATGTGGTTATCATACCAACTTTACAAAAAAAAAAATAAATAAATAACTTGCTTACATTTTCTTTTACAAGTCAAATCTAGGCAAATTTCTTCTTCATTTGTTCATTCAGTCCCTATGCTGTACAACATCACCAATCAAAGCAGAGTCCTAGAAGAGCCCACTCACTGCCCACCATTATATTGCTAAATCAACCAGCAGCATTGCAGGCCCACACACTTAAGTAATAAAATAGAACTAAAATGTGTTTTTGATGGATAAAGCACTGGGTTCCATTCAAAGCCCAGGCCAACGAACATGTGACTGGATATAGTAATCAACTTCCTTTAGACTGTAACTTTTTCAACACAGAAATTTTGTTCAGAAGTATCTCCTGAATCTTGGAATTCCTTACTAGGAGACTGTATTAGTTCATTTTCTGCTCCCAGAACCAAAAACAGAAGATGCTTAATAAATATCTTTAAATGGAGAAGTCAAGGATTTGTAGCCTCCATTGCTTAGGCACACAAATTGGAACATTGTTGCTATTATTTAAGAATATAATAATATTCACCTCCAAGTCACCAAATGTGCTGATTTGATGGATTATTCTTCCCTTATTTCATTTTCAGAGTCAGAAAATATTTAGAATACTTGAAGATAAATCTTAAATGTGTTAAACACAGGATAAGATGGCCTGGGGATATTTTTAAATAATATAGCATTGATTTATGTCATCATTACTACAAAGTCAACATATTTTCATCATAAAAATACAAAACAGCATTTGTTCTATATAAACAAGACAAATGAACAAATACTTGACTCTCTTCCTGACTCAATAAAGCAACAGTAAAAGATTTCTTAAGCAAACAAATCCACAAGAATGTGAAGAGAGGAGAAAAGAGTAATAAAGTTTTTGTAAGCAAAAGAGCAAATGGAGAAATGGTAAATGTTCAAGCAAAACCAGTGTGGTAGGGGAAGGGAAAGGAGAAGAGGGAAGGACGGGAAGGAGGAAGAGGAGGAGGAAGGAACTGAAGCGCTGCCTATGGAGCCATTGTAAGGATGGTCCAGAAGAAAAGGACTCTTGAAAATTAAAAATTGATTACAGAAACTTTAACAACTAAAATGAGTTTTGGAAATTAGTTTCAGAGGACTTCCTCAAAAATAACAAAATGTACAATAGGCACATTAGGGAATAAGACAAGAAAATTGCATGAGAGCCCAGCCAGTCTAATATTTGAATAAGTTCCAGGAAGAAATAGATCATAGACTATTGAGGAAGTTGTCAAGGGAACTAACAGAAACCAAGAGACATGGGTTTTCATAGTGGGGAAAAAAATCAAGTGCCCTCCTAATGGACGACAGGAGACATTGTGGCTGCCTCTTTGCAATTTCAGAACACTCTCAATAGGATGATCCCAGCAGCTCCCAAGGGTTAGAGGAAAAATCAGGAAGGAAATAAGCAAAAAATCAGAAGTCCAAATGCATTGTTTTTCTCACAGGCAAGAGAAAAGCTGGAAACAAGGATCTGTGTCCTCAACATGAAGGACAATAAATTCCAATACAGAATCCTGTACCTAATCCAACCATCAGTCAAGTGTGAGGGGAGAGTAAGGGGATGAATGGCACCATACTTTCTCAGGATGCCTCTGAAGGATATGTTTGATCTGAAAGAATATCAATCAGGACAATGGACAGGCAAGACAGGGGCAGCTGCACATGCCTCTAATCACAGCAACTCGGGAGGCTGAGGCAGGAGGATCACAAATTCAAAGCTAGACTCCGCAACTTAGCAAGGTCCCTAGTAACTTAGTGAGACTCGATCTCAAAATAAAAAATTAAAATTAACAACAAAAAAAGTTCTGGGATGTGGTTTGTTGGCTAAGCACTCCTGGGTTTGGTCCCTGGTACAAAAAATAAATATAAACAAACAAACAAACAAACAAACAAAAGAGACAGACATAATTATGCTTTGTATCTGGAATGTCCCTGGGAAAACGTGTTGAAAGCATGATCCCCAATGCCTCAAGGTTCAGAGGTGGAGCTTTAAGCAATGATTAGGGCTCTAGCCAAGAAGTGGATTAATCCTTTGATGACTGAAGAGACCGCCAGGTGGTAATTGAAGGCAGTTGGGGCATGGCTGGAGGAGGTGGGTCACTGCGGGTATGACCTTGGGCTCTACCTTATCCTTGGCTCCTCTCTTCTCTCCCTCTCTCTCTCTCTTTCTCTCTCTCTCTGTGCTTTCTGACTTCCACATGCTGAGCAGCTGACCTCTGCCATACCCTCTGCCATAATGTTTGGACCCTGAGCAATGCACTTGGCACCTGTGAACTAAGAATTCTAAAATCATGGGTTAAACTGTTCTTCTCTAAGTTCTTCTTCTCAGGCATTGTGGTCACAGCAATGAAAAACAGACTAACACAGACACGTTAAACAGGACATCGAGCCTCACAGAGATGTCAAAGCTCTTTCCAGGGAATCCCACAGTGCTATTAAGGCAATAGGTCCAAACTGAAAGATATGAGAAGATACCACAAGATACCCTCATAATGTTAAAATGTATATAGCGTCTGTATGTCCAGAGAGCAAACTGAGATAACTGAAGAAGAATTTAGTGAGAAACTTAACTCGGCAAGTTAAACCAACCAAAAATAAGGTTATCAATCATTTCAGGCAAACAAAAAAGTTGTGGAAAAAATATCACTTAGAGTTTTAAATAACTTGCATAACAATAGCATTTATATCATGAAAAATTTCACACTGCATATTCATGCAACCAAGAGTACTAAATATAAGGAGAATTGGTTTCTGGGTCTCTTGTGAAGGGAAGAAGAAAAGAGAGCCCATTGTGATTCCTTGGCCCTCCATCTCCAGGGTGCCATTTATAAACAAACTGAGCTTAACCTAGTGGGGAATGCAGGGAAGGGAGGGCACAGGAAAAGGAGAGACAGTGCAATGAATCTGGCATACCTTTCCTACCTGCACATATGAGCACCCCACAGTGAATCTCACCATGGTGTACATCCACCAGAAAATAATTTTTAAAAATAGCAACTCTGGGTAAATGGCAGAAAGATCAATAGAGGGAAGGGAGCCTGGGGAGGGGAGAGGAAAGGGAAGGAGAGGTACTGGGTCTGAATTAGAATAATGTAGCTCAGTTGGTAGAACCCAGGCTTGCCTGCCTTGCAAGCACAAGGCCCTGGGTTCAATCCCCAACATCCTAAAAAAAAAAAAAAAAAAAAAAAGATATATTCCATGCTTGTCTAATTATGTCAAAAAGGATTCTAGTGTTGTGTGTAACTAAAAAGATTCAATTTAAAAAAAAAAAGAGGTATAGTCCAAAATAATACCTTAACTGAAAAGCCAAGAGGTAGGATTACAAGGAAATGATATGTGGAAGGCAAACTCCACAGATCTTGACACAGAAGTGAGAGTGAGATGACTCTGAAGAGGGGAATTTGCAAGGAAGTCTGTTATTATTTTTTAAAGAAACTTTGCAGAGCTCTTTGACCTGCCAATGATCAGCATGTAAAGTTAAAAAAAAAAATTACCTAATGAAATACAACACAGAATAATTTTTAAAACCATTTGTTACCTTGCCACTGCCACCAAGAGGAATATTGATGTTATTTTATGTAAGACATATACATGTGTGTGTGTATGCATTTATTTGATTTTATATATACAAATCTGTGTACACACATGCATACACACACACACACCAGTTTCACCTACATTTTATTTTTATTAACTTTATAATTCAACCAATTCCTCAGACCTTAAATATTCTTTTATAACATTATTTTAATGACAACCTAATATTCTGTTTGTGTTATGTATAATTTAAAAATTAGATCAAATATGTCACATCATAAAATTCTTTTGATTTAACATATCTATGCTACTTATTTAACAGTTGGTTTGGATATGAGGTGTACCCAAAAGCCCATCTTAGTTTGTGGACTAACTCGGTGGTAACTATAGGCAGATGGGGTGTGGTTGGAGGAGGTGGGTCACTGGGGATGTGCCTCAGAAGGGCGCATCTTCCCTATGGCCCCCTCTCCCCTTTCCTTTCTGCCAGATAGACTCCTCTATCACACCCTTCCACCATAATGTTCTGCCCCAGGTCAGGCCCAGAGCAGTGGATTTGGCTGACCATGGACTGAACCTCTGAAACTATGAACCAAAATAAACATTTTCCCCTCAAATAGTTCTTATCAAGTAGGTCACAGTGACACACACAAAAAAAAACCTAAAAGAGTCTAATCAAATCACTGTGATAAATGATGTTATTTAGAAATTACATCATCATGTGGATAGAAATAAAGATGATTATGAGATAAAAATGTTTAACTGTTGGATAAGCTTTTTATTTGACAGTTGCATGTTTTTAGCTAACAATATGCAACATGCTATAAGTTTAAATTTGGTTTATTAAATACATAAGCTTATAGTGGATTATTTGTATTATCTATACAAAGGCTTTTTTTTAACAGAAAATGAGATTTGGGGGAATGACCACTACATTGCTTCATTTTCATAAAAATAATAGTATTTTCATTTGCCCTTCTATGACCCAGGGAAACAGGTCGTAGAAGGGAAATCTTTATACTTCATAATGTGAGAAAAAAAATTATTACCCATAAGAATCATTCACAGATGGGGCGGGTGATATAGCTCAGTTGGCAGAGTGTTTGCCTCACAAGCACAAGTCCCTGCATTCAATCCCTAGCACCAACTCCTCCAAAAAAAAAAAAAGAAAAAAAAAAAAAAAGAATCATTCACAGACAGAGGACAACAGGCAGCAGGCTTCAACAAATATGCACATTTCCCATCTTGTCATCACCGCTGCATTTATATAATTTTTAAATAGATCATAGATGTTTCCAGGGTTCTCTAGCAGGTGAGTTGATCCCAGGAGTTGTTTCTGTTGTATGAGTGACCACCTTGGTGATGTCACTTAGAGGCTCCTGGCCTCACCTGCTACTGACACTTCACAACCTTCTAACTGTGATACAGACTTTTAATTGTTCAAGAAAAAGGACGCAAATGTAATCATCTGCTGAGAGACATCAGGAGAAATTAAATTTAGTTGTTGAAATCAATAATGAGTTCACAGGTATAAAATTTATTCTGGTAACTTTGACCTTGATAGGATTCTGTTACCCAGGGATGGACAGGCTGGAGAAAAGACGTAGATTTTACACCTTCTACATACCCTCTGCCTACTAAGAAGAATTTTTAAGAGGAATGTGCCTTGATCACATGTGGGGGTCTCTCAGTCATGTCCCTGGTGGATGAGAAAAGGGTTAACTGCCGGAGGATGATGTTAGCTATTTATCAATCAATTACCCATAAACTTATCTACTCAATAAAAACACAAGGGCCAATACTCTTTTTAAGTGAGAGGGGGCGTGACAGGTCTGGCCATACCAGTTCTGGCCTCTAACTACATAGAGTAGCCCAACACTTTTATTTATAAATACACAGGTAAAGGGGGGCAAGACCCTGAGGGGCTTCTTCTGTGATGGACAGGATGAAGTGGAGGAGGGGCTTCTTCTGTGATGGACAGGATAGGGTGGAGTTAGGGGAGACATTCTCTTAGGGGGAATATTCCAGAAGGAAACAGGGAACCACTCCCACACAGCGCCACATGCTTCCCGGCAGCTCCTAGAAGCCACACCTTGGCGTCCCATGGCTCAGTCTAGTCTGATTCAGCTAAATAAGGATGGCTCCCCACAGAGAGAGGAGGGAAGAGAGGAGTGGGAAGGGGCAGTGATGGCCGAGGTGGGGTTCACTGGTGACGTGGTACAAAGCCACAGCTCCATCATATTTTACCCCAAACAAAACTCATCATTCACGTTTTATACGTGAAATTCATGCTAGTATTTGAAATTTCCCCTGTTATATATTTCCCCAAATTAACTCTCAAATTCTGTTTCAAATATAATTTTCACTTAGTAGAGTATTATTAATTCTTATGGATTCTAATAGCTGTTTCTCCATGGTTTTATTCATGTCACTATTTACAGTGGGATAATTATTTCAGTTTTTTTGTTGCTGTTCTTTGTTTTCCTACAGAGTTTAATTCTAATGAGCCAAATAACTTCTGCACTGTACATAATTCAACTTCAATGCATCATAATAGTTTCTGATATGCAATACTATGATTTATTGAATTACACATTGCTCAATTTACTCAGCAAGTACCAAAATTATGGAAAATTATCTTTAATGAAATCTTCTCTCCAAACACTTTCTGGAATGATCTAAAATATATTTTGTCTGTAAGAAATCTTTCCATGCAGCCTTACAGCTTTCTTTTCAGGCCATGTCACCATCCATCAAGTTAGAACAGAGACTTTGAAGTAGATGTCAAGGGCATTTGCTCTGTGTCTTCACTGATCATCAACATTCCAGATTAATGATGGGATTTCCACAAAATCTATATTGCCAGGACTGCTGCTCTCTGGATAAGATCTTCTTTTTTATCAGGTTCAGGTGTAAGTGCCAATAAAATTTCAGGTCTGGAGGGCCTTTCAAGGAGAAGATGGATAAGATCTTGATACTAGGTCATAAATACACTCTTATCAATGAGATACTTCCTTGGATGTCTGGGACAGATGACTGCTGGGCACAAAAACTTTTTGCTTGATGCTGTTTAATTTTCATTCCATTGTTTTATTGAGGCCTTGGAAGAAAGTTATGTTAAGACATTTACAATATATGCGATGTCAATATATGAAGCGATTTTCATTGTAAGAGATTTCAGTCCTTCAATAAGATTTTTTAAAAAAAGGAAAACAATCATGCCATAACATATGAGTGTCACCAGCACAATACACCTTGGGACTGTAATGACGAAAGTACTTCAGGTATAAATAGCTCACTCAGACGAATATTTTCCAGAACCATTTCCCAAAATAGATATACTTTTAAAGAAATTAGTCTCAAAACTGATAATCTTGGCTAGAGATATGTGCAGAATGAAAGCAATCAGGTCTAGCTCACAAGAAAGGAAGTTTAGCATATGTAAGAGAAACATCTTTCCGTTCTAAATGAGGAAAGGTCACTGGTTTGAGCAGAACATTTCATTACTGGTATGTGCTCTGGTTTTGAAACAGATCTTCTTTGGTGTTAATGGCAGGTGAGTTTCTTTGAACTGTCTCCCTCATTGATTGAAATATTTTTAAAAACCTATCTTACCATAAAATCATGTCACCAGGTATTTTAATCTATCTGAACCAGAGAATAGGCTAAATTAGTCCAACACCTATATAAAATTAATAAAATTTCTCTCATACATCTACAGTAGGAAAATTGTTGATCTGAAAACTTTTCTTCCCTTCACATCTTTGCTTCAATATTTTCATCTCACTAAAATCTGATTAAAGTGTATGTGTATATGTGTGCGTGTATGTAGACAATAGTGATTAGAGAACAGCTTAAGAATATGTTAAACTATTGAAAGTGGAATATGTTAAACTATTGAAAGTGATATATGTTCCAAGTGCACACAACTATAATTCCAGTGACTTGGGAGGCTGAGGCAGAGAGATTACAAGTTCAAAGTCAACCTCAGCAATTTAGCGAGGACTTAAGCAACTTGGTGAAACCCAGTCTCAAACTAAAACACAGAAAGGACTGGGGATGTGGCTCAGTGGTTAAGCAACCCTGGATTCAATCCCTGGTACCAACAAACAGACAAACAAAAAATTCTTTATATGAAGCAGAATGAGTGATGTTCCTCTTGATATACATTAGACTCTTCATATTTAGCCTTTTGGAAAAAAAAAGGGACGTTCATATTCCACCTTGCTAACATAAAAATTGAGGGTCACACAATTTAGCAACAAAATAATGTCAGGAATTTTTTAAGAGGAAGAAAGGTCATAGCTCTTTTTTCTAGAAAAATAACTAGCTTTGTGGGATTAAAGTTCTCAAGTATAAAAAAAAAACCTACAAAATACAACTAGATATTTAAGGCAAGTTGACATTTTCATGATAAAATGTAATTCACATTTGCAGTTTATATAAGCACTGGATTTTCACTTACCGCTCACAACCAGTCAAATTAACTTAAAGAAACAGAAAACAAATATTGCATTAAATTGCAAGTTAAAATACATATAAAAGATTATTTTCTGGTGCTTATTTATAATTTAATATTGTTGATGCTTATGAATGTTTTCCCTGAGAAGTGGATGATGATATAGAATCGGGTTGGGGGATGGGGGGTGAGAGAAGAATAGAAGAACTTTAGATCACGAGAGGGGGAGGGGAAGGGGGTATGAAATATGGTGGAATGAGACAGACATCATTACCCTATGTACATGTGTGATCACCTGAATGGTATGAATGCACATCATGCACAACCATGGAAATGAAAATTTGTACCCCATTTGTGTACAACGAATCAAAAAGAAGTCTATAAAAATAAAAAAATAAAATATATGTATAAAAAAATAGAAAACAGTTAAAATTGGGAATTTTTTCCTGTTATGGCTGCCACCTTCCTATAAACTAAAGCATCTTGAAGGAACATCTGGGGACTTCAGCCACATGATCTGAGGATGGTGTAAAGTCACAGGGCTTCAGAGAACTTATCTTGCCTCAGAGACTGAGCTCAATAAAGCTTGCTCAGTCAAGCAGTGAAAATCTGGAAAAAAGTGGTCTAAATAAGAAGCAGCATCTGAGCATAGGATAAGAGATTTGTAGTGAGTGTTCACACACAGGTAAAAATCCTCATTATGGAGGGTCCCAAAAGTTGAGGTCCAGGGATCAAGGAAGCTTGTGAGCCATGAGCCCATGAAGTATCCAGGTAGCAAAGCAGGTATGCACTCATTGAGCAGTACCAGGTATTCTCTTATGCAAATTTATTATGGTCCCAGTAACATTTTAACAGTCATCTGCACATACAGCAACTCAACACATAATGTGTGAAATACATACTTGAGTTTTGAGATATCCCAGCCTATTTGATCTCAGGTGCATGGGGGGCAGAGAGTGAGGGAGCAATGGCAGGTCCACATTGTGAACTGGCAACCAGCGTTCATCCCTTTACCAAATATTGGCTTTTATACTTGGAGAGCAGGCACTGGGACTAGAGTGAGTGACAACGTCCCTGTCTTCAAGGATTACAACCTATGGGAGGTGACTGCCAAGCACTTAATAAGAAATAACAGACAGACATATGAGAACAACAGGGGAACTTCTTTAGATTTGATGGTGGGGAACTGTGACCTTGAAGTGGCAACATTCAAAACGGGTGCCAGTATACCATAGGAGGGTGACCATGCAAAGTATATAGGGCAGAATATTCCAAATAGAACCTGGAGTGTGTTTAGTGCTTAGGAGAGTGTCAGGAAGAGAAAATTGTAGAGACAGGCAGGGTTGGACCAAGTAGGGTGTAAGAGGCCCTCATGGAGGGCACTTTCTTGAATGTTACAGGTGTATAAAATGAAATGTCACATTTGAATAGCTATAATTTTGCAGATTCAGCTTGGGACATGAAGGAACCTCTCTTTTTCCCTTCTGAAGGATGAGAAAATGTCATCAGCTGATGGAGGGTGGAGGAAATGAGTGTGTGAAAAGTTGGAGGTATGAGATAATTATCTCCCATGTCAATCATTAAACCTATCGGAAAAGTTAATAGTACCTTAGGACAGAGTGGATGCCAGCTTCAGGTGTAAAGTCAGGTACCTGCGAAGAGAGAGGATGCTCCAAAACAAAGGGAACTCGCTGGGAGGTGAATGTCAGGCACAAACTCAGCAAAGTCCTCATCCTTCAGAGAAGAGAAACGAGAAATGAACAAAATACCAGGAAGGAAGGTCCTAATGGTGCCAGGGTTCATCCTTCACACGTTAATTGTCACACCTAGATAGGGCAAGGCAAACCCTGGGTTGCAAGGCCAGGAGGCTCAAGTTTGTGACAAACCTACCACCGTCCAGACTCCAGCACACTGCAGCACTGATTCCAGAGGTGGCGTGTATAAACAGTTGCTGCTGGAAAGGACTAGGGCATAAGAGAACAAAGGACTGAGAGAATACTATAGAAATTTCCCTATTCAACAGAAAAGGAGAAAAATGAATCTTGAAATATTTTGAGGAATTGAAGAGGCCTCCAAAAAGGCAGAAAATTAATCCAATCTGCATTTCATTTGAAATAGAAGATATTATTCACTGAGCAGATTTTGCAGCTTCTCTTCTTTCCTTCTAAATCTCTCTTAATCATCAACTGTGCCACTACGTATAGAATATACAATATTTTTTCTTTTCTTTTTTTTTTTTTTTTTGCAGTGCTGAGGATTGAACCCAGGGCCTTGTGCTTGTGAGGCAGGCACTCTACCAACTGAGCTATATCCTCAGCCCCCAAGGATACAATTTTTAAAGGAGCACACAATGCCTTGTAAATACATTTCTATTCTCCAAGAAATACAAATCTGATAACTATATGTTAGAGATGGAATATAATTGCTATTAAATTATACCAGCACATTTAAAACAGATCAGCCCTGGCTAGGATGACTGGGCGAAGCTTTCCATGATGTAAGATCAAGCTCGAACGAGAATTGTGAGGGGAGTGAGTGGTTGGTTCCAGAAGAGGGGGGGAAACATGATGATATTTTAAAGCTTCAGCAGGGGCAATGGAGTAAAGAAGAATAAACACAAACTCCCCATGTACACTGCAGGATGAGGACCAAGTTCACCTTTTTGGAGATGAGAAAATTGATGTTACAAGAGGTTGAAGACCTTTCTCAAGATCACTGTGGACCCAATGGATCTCATTGCTACCATTTCAGTTCCAGTTTAACACAGTATCTCTGAAAATGCAGTATTTCTAGGGAATGTGCTGTTCAGCTGTACTTGGAACCTAAGTGCCTGATATCCATCTTACCATCAGAATGTCCTTGTTTCTCCTTCCCTGAGATCAGTGACTTCTATAACAGTCCCTGTGTCAGTCCCTATAACAGACATGTGCCTGCACAATTGTTCCAAGAGATTTTCTCTCCTGTGAGGCATGAGCTTCTACACATGAAGCTTTGAAAGCAGGGCAGCTTCTCCACATGCTCCATGTGCGCGAGTCCCATCTCCTTAAACAGGAGTTCTCACACTGGGAAGAAGCTGGCTACCAGATATGAACTGCTCCAGAGACCACTAAGCAGGGACTCCTTCTGACCAAACAAAACATGCCCAGAACCATCATCCTGTCCTGAGCAGACTCTAGCCTCATTGGCCCATTGCAAGGTAGTCTTGCAAGTCTGAATGTTTGAGATTTGAGGACCCCCAATGGGAACTGCAGTCACACATTCTATAAATCTCAGATCTAAGAGAACTCCAGTGTGCCCTGAAGGGCAGATGCTCTGCATCTCTTCTTCTCTCAAGATGAGTTCTCAAACTCCCCAGAGATTCTAACAAAGATCCCATCACTCCCTTTTCCTGATAGATGTCAGTCTGCAACACCGCCATTGGCTATCTTCATGTTCTCCAGGTTCTCTCCGGGAGTCTTTTCATAGCATGTGGAATATTTGAGCTTGCCCATTTCCAGAAATGGCACTTGGCAGTGTATAGTACTCCATGACATACCTATAACCCAGAGTCTAAAAGAAGCAGGGATCACGGAGTGTGCACACAAACAAAAATCAACAATACCTGGCTTACTTCTCTACATTGAAGGGAAGGGAAGAGATTTCTCCCTTTTGTTAGGGAATTTACCTTTAAAAGCATGCATTTGCAAGTGTTTTGTCTGTTTGAAATGTGTGTGAATCTTTTAAGAAGCTGTGTAAACCTCTTGCTGCTTTTGTGACCCAGGAAAAGCCCTGCTCAAGGACCTGAGAGCTATCTTTTTGCAATGTCATAGGAAGTGCCTCTTTCTCTTAGTGTCATGAGAGGATGGGACCAATTTGTAGTTAGTGCCTTGCTCCTATTTGGAAAACTATTTTCTGTCATAGAGATGTGAGAAGTTTTTTTTTTTTTCCTTGATCATAATCCAATTAACTTATACTGATGGTCACCCCAATTCCCTGGTAAATTCATGATGAACTTAGTGTAAAAAAAATATTGTGAAGCTTCCTTACTTAAGATAAAATTACTGCTCATCTTGAAAACATGCATGTGATCCATTTGACTACATAAAAAGGAGAGATTTCTTTATGTATTTAGCAGATTGACTACAGTCAAATCACATTCTGGTTTACACAGAATGTGTAAATAATAAATATTCACATTCAATAATAAAACTATTTTCTTTCTCTGGTACCTACATGGAGAGATTTTCTGAAAAATAGGAGAAGATTTTGTTTTCAATTATATTTCCCCAGCAAGAAATGCATATTTCATTTACCAAATTATTTCACTATCTTTTACTAATTATTTTCTAATCATTTAGCAAATTAATTGGCTCATTTTTATGTGTTTTATTTACTACTTTATTACCCATAGACCTGAAGATTTTTGTCTTTCTATGAAATTTCAGAAACCCATAGTAATGTCACTTTAGAAGAACCATCAAGAGATGAAAGAGAAGCAACTACTAAAAACTGGACTTTTAAATTGAATTGTGCCTTTACAATCGCATAATTACTGAATGATCTAGATTTTGTAGTATAATCCAAATATATAAATAAAGATAATTTTTGCCCTGAGAAATAAGTAGAAGAAAAACTTATGAGCCATTTTAGGCTATTTGAAGAATGTCCATACAGAAGAGATAAGAGGATCTTCTCAGAATTGTTGCAGAAGTAGAATCAGAACCAATATGTTATGCTCTTAGGGGAGGGGAAAGCTGGATTTAGAGAACAGTGTTTTAACATGTGAAGCCTCTTATGTAAAGCTTAGCATCCTGCTGTGGTCGTGAGCAGGTTCACCTTGAAATCATTCAAGTGTGGCTTGGACCAGTGTCTACCTGGAATTCTAAAGGCCAATGCCCACACTGGGTGGAGATTGAGGTTCATGCTTCCATGTTTTTTTTTTTTTTTTTTTTTTTTTGCAGTGCTGGGGATCGAACCCAGGGCCTTGTGCTTGCAAGGCAAGCACTCTACCAACTGAGCTATATCCCCAGTCCCAAGCTTCCTTTCTAACTCAACCATTTATTGTTTTTGTAAAAGAAATAGGTTTTATCAAAAGAGAACAGCTATTTGCAAAAACTAAAATCTCTTACCAGAAGCCTTCCCTGTGCCAGGGGCATTGCTCAGCAGTTTATGCACGTCATTGGTTTTCACATGCCTGAGAAGGAGGTCTTACAGGTGCCCTTAGGCAGGTGGGGAAACTGAGGCTCACACAGCCAGTCAGCCGCACGTGACTGCCAGTTGCTTGTGCTTTCTCTGCTAAGCCGCCTCTCCTGAGCAAAAGGGCACAGATTGAAGAGTTGAGATGGATGAGATCAAAAGGACTCATTGTGTTACTTTTTATGAGTAAAATAACTTAAACCTAATGGAAAATCACAGAGGCATGTGGAACGTATTAACTTCTTCCAGTATCAATGTATCCCCAAAAGGCTTTTAACATTTCCAGAGCTGATAAAAGGAATAAACAACTCAGGAGCTTTTAAAATGGCCTGTTAAGAGAAATGATTTCTCTTTTCTTTCAAAGTTTTGCTCCTTAAAAATTTTTAAAGTATCCTTTGTTCTAGCTTTGAGGCTTCTTTTGTTTAGGATGTATTTTTGTGATTTTGTTGCGGTAACTCCCCAGGATTTTCTGTTAAGTTTCCTTATGTAACTATTTTTGTTCATGTTGTTGTTTTTTGGTCCTGGAGATTGAACAGAGGGGTGCTTTACCCCCTGAGCCACATCTCTGCCCTTTTTAATTATTTTTTATTTTGAGATGGGGTCTTGCTAAGTTGTTGAAGCTCTCTCAGTTACAATCCATCTTCCTGCCTCAGCCTCCCAAGTCCCTGAGATAACAGGGGTGCACCACTGCACCCACACCCTTATATAACTTCTAGTACTTTGTCCTCAACCTCCCAGCTTCCCCTCTCCAACACTCCTCCTGCTCTTTCTTGCTTCAGGCAACAAAGTAGGAATTAACCTCATCAGAGCCTAATGGGCTCCCTCCAAGTTTACACTCTGGAGTTCCTCCTGTCCTCTGTTAGACTAATATTCATGTCTCATCAGTTCCTTGGCTCCTTTCCAGCTGTTAATATTCTCTACTTCAGTGTCAGTTCCTCCTACATTCCCACCCCTCTCCTCCTACAATAGTCGTGTCTCCTTCTCTGAGACCTTTGTCACCTCCGATGTGCAGAAAATCTTGGAAGAGAGTCTCTTTTTTGTGTCTTTCTTTCTGCCCACTTCCTACCTCTGTGCTCTCTCCCCAGCCAGAGTCCAAATGTAGCCTGAGGGTAGGAAAGAGCCCACTCTGACCATCTAGATCACAATCTTTCTTTACTTATGGGATTTCAAGACAGTTTTAAGAATTTAAATTTAAATATGCTGCTATTATTTTCTCTTTGTTTTGATCTCTGAACTCCAGTCAATGAGTGACATAGCACATTCTCACCTACAGGAAAGTTGTAGTGAAAGAAAAAAAGAACTAGCAGCAGAAGAAAAGGGAACAGCAACACATCATTTAACCAATTAAAATACTCTTTTACAAAGATAATCAAAGATTCTTTTTTAAAAAAATTCTTATGTTCTAAAATTTGAGAGTTTTAGAGAAACATTTCTCTTTCCTCATCAGCTCCAAATTAATTCAAGACAATCAAAATGGAGTACTTTTCAGCCATAAAGAAGAATAATATTATGGCATTTGCAGATAAATGGATGGAATTGGAGAATATCATACTAAGTGAAATAAGCCAATTTCAAAAAACCAAAGGCTGAATGTTTTCCCTGATAAGTGGATGATGATATATAATTGGGTTGAGGG